>ML800028.1:463944-496515 GCA_009831015.1 Picea engelmannii
TTTTGGGGGGAAGGAGATGCAGATGGCTTCTTCTATTCTAGGAATATGAATTTGAGATCGTAGTTAAGGCAGGAAGAATGAACAAAGGTCCTGACCACTTGTCAAGGTTGGAACATGGAGAAGAGCCAACCAGTTTGGAGGATGCACTACCAGATGCATGATTACTGACCATTAGAAATATCAATGACCACTTCGTAGAGATAGTCCAGTTCCTATCAACAGGAATGGCACCTAGTGAGTATACAATTCCTCAAAAGAAACAACTAGCAGTGCATGCTGCAGACTTCTCACTTATAGTTGGACATATATACAATATGTGACCTAATGAGATATTAAGAATATGTTTTATGGAGACAGAGTGACCATTGATCCTCGCAGAATCTCATGAAGGCATTGCAGGAGGAAATTATGCAGGTAAAGAAACTATGCAAAAGGTTCTTAGAGCTGGCCTTTGGTGGCCTACCTTACACAGAGATGCTAAAGACTATTCCAGAGCCTGCGACATATTCCAAAGAGTTGGGAAACCATCCAGAAGAGATGAAATTCTATTAACACCATAACTGACCCTACAAGAATTCGATAAATGGGCCATTGACTTCGTTGGACCTATAAACCCACTAGAAAAGTGTACAGGAGCAAGGTACACAATTACAACAACAGATTACTTGACCAGATGGGCTGAAGAAAGAGAATTTAAGGAATGTAGTGCAACTGTAGCTGCGTGATTCATATTTGATAACATCATAACCAGGTTTGGATGCCCAAAGATCCTTATGAGTGATCAAGTCACACATTTCATAAATAATACTATTGAATCCTTGACTGAGGAATTTTCAGTCTATCACCAAAAGAGAACACCTTACCATCCACAAGAAAATGGGACTGTTGAAGCATTCAACAAGATCTTGGAAACAACACTGACAAAGATTTGCAGTGTGAACAGGGATGATTGGGATTTAAAAGTACCAACAATACTTTGGGCTTATAGAACCACCTGTAAGAAACTAACAATCCAAACTCCTTTCAAGTTGGTGTATGGCCTCGAAGTTGTTGTCCCAATGGAATTATTGGTACCAAGATTAATAATTGTTTCCTTTACAGATATGGATGATACTAGTGTTGTTCACGAGAGGCTTTCACATTTGGTTGAATTGGAAGAAGACAGATTTGTTGCAGGATTTCATCACCAGGTACAGAAGGAAAGAGAGAAGGCCTATCATGACAGGCACATCAAGAAGAAGGTAGTCAAACAAGGTGATCTAGTACTGGTATATGATAGTAAGTTCATCAAGCATCCTAGGAAGTTCAGAACGCATTGGCTCAGGCCATATGAGGTCTCTTATGTTACAGAAGGAGGAGTTGTGTAGTTGAATACCTTGAAGGGAGAATGGAAGGAAAGATTAGTGAACGAGAGTCGGTTGAAATTGTATTATGACAACTAGTTTCCCTGCAACTCTCAGTAAACACAAGAGGAAAAGGGTCTAGGTACCAGGCGCAGTTGAAACTGGGTACTAGACACATAAAAGATAGTTTGCACAAGGAAGGATAGGAGGCATCAAATAGACAATAGAGGCTGCACTGCGCAGTCTGAAGTCAAAGTAAAACAGGAAGCTCATATCTGAAGTGCCTCAGGATGAGTCACAGGTGAGTGTTGGGGGCATGTTGGCCCTTAGTTATGTAAGTACATGAAGATCAAGGAAGAAAAGGGATAATGCAAACTACGTGGAAGACACAGTGACTGATATTGGGTCGAAGTGATCAAAAAGAGAAGAAAAAGTGAAGATAAGTCCAAGAAAGAAAGGCGTTGGATGAAGAGATCGAGGATGATAGATCAGAAAGAAAGAAGAATCGTGGAAAACTAAGAAACCAGAGAAATACACCATTGGATTCTTTGGAGCACCGTGTGAGAAGGAAAGAAAGATAAGCTGGTGAAGCCCTGAAAATACGGGTCAAGTTGAACTAGGCTTTTAGACACCTAGGGTTTTGGTATATAGGGTTTTGGACACCTAGGTTTCGACCTAAGGATGTCGATGAGTGATCATAATGTATAAATAAGAACCTACATGAAGGGAGGAGGTTCGATATATTTGTTGTTCATTCATTATTGTTGGTATGATGTGAGAGATTATTATTGTGTAAGAGAAGTACTAAGTGGGAGAGCCTTCTGGTATTGTAAGATCTTCAACTGGGTGCGAAGGTCAACCCTGCAGTTGGGTGTGCAGGGAGGGGAGAGAAAGAGAGGATAAGAGAGAAGATCTACTATCTAAGAGCATAGACAAGAACTGTATGCTTCATCTTATTATATTATAAAGAACAGTTATGTGGATGTATCCCTAGAGAGAGGGTGAACCATGTACATCTTATGTTATGTGTGATTGGTCTTCTATCTTTTCCATTTGATATACTGTGACTACATTACCATGTTAGATCTAATAAATAGATGGGTAGAGTAGATCTAAGCTGATAAGTGACATATGAATGTTGTGTTGTTATTGTATTAGATCCACTTGATATTCCCCTTGGTTGTAGACATCTATGTCCTGCAAATGCCCCCATAACTGCTTCGGGTGAGATTGCATCTGCTTCACAGGTGTTTCTGAAAGTTCCAATAGTTAGGGATTGGTGGTGCACTCTTGGAGATGAACCCTGGGTCTGCCCCTGTGCCAACAGACACATTGGTTCAATCTTATACCTATTCAAATACTATATAAACCATAAACATGTGGTGAAAATATTGTGTCTTGGTGGATATATATATATATATATATAATGGATTGAATGAAAGTTCATTCTATCAGGTTGGTTCCTGTGTACAATATGAGTCTTGTTATGAGGGTTGGATTCCTCACATCTCAATTGGATCTAACATCAACAATTTGGGTCTTGTTATGAGGGTTGGATTCCTCATTTCTCAGTTGGATATGAGAACTACAAGTTGGGTATTGTATGAGAGAGTTGGATCTCTCATATTCAGTTGAAGTTGAAGATATAAAAGGATTGATTTTATTTGCATTCATTCAATTTAAATAAATATATTTTGTCTACTTCATATAGTTTGTGTTATACATGTTTATGAATAATTAATTGAGTTGCATATATCTTATTCAGTTAATTCAGTTAATCTATGAAAGTGTGAAAAGAAGCCAAAACTTATAGACATTGATTCACCCCCCCCCCTCTCAGTGTCATTGTGTGTTTCAACAATGCACAACTTCAAAAATATATTTTAACTGCAATAGATTATTTTACACCATGGACTAAAGTCATTCCCTTTAAGAAAATCAATGAAAATCAGGTTATCTCTTTCCTTAATCAATTCATTATTTCCAAGTTTGGTTTTCCCAATAACTTGGTTTTTTATAATGCATCTTATTTTTCATATCTCAAATAAATTGAATATGATTTTGAAAATGGGATCACAGTCAAGTATTATTCAAACTATTATCCTCAGGGAAATGGTTTACCAGAGTCAACCAATAAAAATTGAATTTGAATCCTTTAAAAAAATGTTCATGAACATCAGAGAAATTGGTGTAAACAACTTCATAATTCATTATGGGAAGATAGGGTAACACCTAAGAAATCATTGATAAATTCATCAGATTTTCTTGTTTATGGAAAATAATTTGTTTTTCTTCCTAATGTTTTTCTTCCTTATTTGCAACTAGCTCAGTTTGTTAAATAAGAATCATGTTCTAATATGGAAATGAGAATGGACGTGTTAATGGAGCTAGAAGAACCAGAAAAAACCAAAACCAAATTTCATGACAATCAATTAATAATCAAACATTGGTTTGATAAGAATTCAGTTGATAGAAAATGTTTTCAAATTGGAGATCTATATCTGAAATGAAACAAATCTCATGAAGAAAAAGGAAAGCACACAAAGTTTCAACATATTTGTCTAGGACCATTTCATATTGCTAAGAAAATTGGCCCTCAACATGTATTTTACAATCATTAGATGGGGAGATTGAAAACCTCCCCATGAATGGACAAATTCTAAAAAAATACTTTTCTTAATCATCAATTGATGACAATTTGTAAATATTGTACAATTATTCTTGTTGGAGAAAATTCTATTTTCAACACACTAGTTCAGTGGGATTTAACTAACTAGTTCTATTTTAGAGTTTTTATTTAGACCATCACTATTATGCATGCATGCATTCCTAAGGAAAGATAATTGTTTGATTGTTTTTTTTAATTATGGAATTTTCTTCCCTATATATGAGTGTATTCCACTTATTCATTGTATCATATTGATCATCAGTTGTGTATCAATCGTCATTCATTGATTAGCTCATTGGAATAGTGTGAATATATTTTCCCATTCTTCCATATTCAATCTCTTTTCCTTTCTTGATAAGCTTTGTTTGTACTTTCTTTAGCTAGATCTCCTGTGTAGGTTTTGATGAAAAATTGACATGGTATCAGAGCTACACTACTTGGAGCAATCCTGACAAGACAGAGAATAAGGAAAATAGGAGTTTCAGAGAGAAATCTATGTAACAGACGTTGTCACACCCTCTCCCTATTGTAAGGTACGATAGTCACACCCTAGACTTAAAAAAAAATTCAATTTTGGACTTGTTACACTCTAGTACGCTACCAAAGTGCAACAAGGACCTGTCGCACTCTAGTACACTAGAGAGGGAAAAAACTAGGAGATTGGCGCTATGCGTACGAAGGACAGGTTCGATAGCCTCTTAAAACCCATTTCTGCAAGTGGGTTTTCAACCATTTGGATAAATTCCTCATCGTTTGCTCAGAAAGGAAGATGGAAGATCACCTCCTAAAACTGATACTAATTTTCTAGTTGACGTTCCCTTTCTGTAGTGATTTCTCAATTTTTTCACTTGCAGATTAAGAGTAAATTTTAGGGATTCTCAGGAACAATGGGAGATATGAATACAAAACCTATTCTATAGTAAAACTTGGTGGTCATCCTCACACCATAAAATTATTTTGATCGAAAGCTCAAGGTTGAATTCCAAATCAGAAGGAAAGGATTGTACAACTTGACGATGGGGACAGAAACAAAAACTACATCAATAATTGAGAATACCAGATGGGAAAACCGAATGGATGAGGCTACATGACTTCTCTTTGAATTAATTTCATATGATTTATGGTTTCATGTTTCTGCATGCAAGACTCCAAATGTGATATGTACCACCTTGGAAAGCCTGTTTGGAAAGAAGGATCAAATGAGAGGTCATATGCTTGAGGTAGAGTTGAATAATTTGGATCCTAAAAGTTTTGATAATATACATGATTTATTTACTAATTTTAAATCCTTGATATTGATCTTAGCATCTTGTGGTATTGATAAGTATAAAAAAGTGGACCAACTTATTCTAACAATCTTGGCCAAGCTAGGACCAAAATATGTTGCCTATGTTTCCACTTTCCATTCTAGTAGGTATCTCATGGAAACAAATTGGAAGATCCCTACCATGGATCAATTCATTGATTATCTCACACATGAGCAAGAAAAACTCATTAAAATGGGACTAATCAAGGATCCCAAAGAACATGCACTCATCATGCATGATGGAAAAGGATCATCAAAATAGAACGGAAAGAAGAAATAGAATGAGAAGGAGGGATATTCCAAACCCTTCAACAATTATTCAATTTCCAAAGACTCTTCAGATTCCAAGAAGAAGAAGAAGGTAAAGTAGTCCACTTACTCCAATAAACCAAATCATGAAGAATCTGCATGCATGAAGAATCAAATCAATCTTATGGCACAGGTACTTCAACTGAACAACCTTGGAAACTTCATTCCAGAAGGAGTCAACAAGTAGAATGAAGAACATCCTTCCCCTAAGAAAGGTAATCATCATGCTCATCATGCTCTTGTTGTAGTTAATTACTCATCTGATTCATGGATTATAGATTCTGGCACATCACATCATATGGAAACAAAAGAGGAAGTTTTTACTTCTTTGAGTTCATTCTCATGACCCCCTATTCTCATTGGGGGTGATACTCCAGTAGAAGTAGCAGGAGAGGGAAGAGTGGAATTCCATAATGGTAGTTTTGAGAATTTTTTACATGTTCCAAAGATTTCTATGAATCTTCTCTCAATTTATCAAATCACTCAAAAAGGTAAAAAAGGTTAAATTTACATCAGATTCAATTTTTGTACTTGACGTGCATGACAATTCCATTATTGTAATTGGTGAGGTGGATCAGAAGTCAAGGTTGTATAAATTCAGTAAGTTCTTTTATGATGACTCCTCTTTTCTACTTACACATAAGGATATTACTTTGCATGCATCTCTAGTGAAACATGCATATACTCTTGTGCTTCCATCAGTTCTAGACATCAAAGATGATTTCATACACTTAGATTTTGTACATGGAAACAAGAAGGTAGTACATCTAAATAAGAAGCCAACACTGAAGATTTAGCAGATGCCAAAGAGGACACATTTCACACTTCAAGAAGCAGGTGTCCTTGCAGGGAATCCTTTGGATTTGAGGAGGACTTGATCTCAGCATGAGGATCCCTCTCGTGTACTTTCATCTTATGAACCTGCAATTTCCATGCATTTATATATGGTTTAATATACTAATCTAAATAACTACAATAAGGATGTGGGAAATCCATTATGGAAAGAAAACATGTAGAAGGAGTATGACTCACTCCTAGAGAATCAGACTTGGCATGTGGTTCCACTTCCACCAAAAAAAAATATTTTCAGGAGCAGATGGATCCACAGGATCAAGAGGTACATAGATACATAGATTTCCAAAGGACTTCATCAGATCCATAAATATTTCTACATATTAAGGAAGTATTTCAGTGAACAAAAGTTTCACACTTTACAGGATCGTCTTGGAGTGAAGAACATAGTTGCCTAGCAGTTGCGTTTTCTTCTTTTGATGCATTGTCTTTTGAGGAGGGGTTTTGTTCCCACGTGGTTTTCTCTCTTTCCTCATTTTTATCCAGTGTTCATTAGTTTCATTTTACATGAGTACCTAATATGGCCTAGTACCCGAGACTCATTTTTTACTCCACAGTGATGTTCAAGGGGGGTGTTGGAGAAATTTCTATTTTCAGCACACTAGATCAGTGGAAGTTAACTAACTAGTTCTATTTTAGACTTTCTATCTAGACCATCACTATTATGCATGCATGCATTCCTAAGGAAAGCTAATTGCTTGATTTCTTTTCATAATTATGGAATCTATTTCCCTATATATGAGTGTATTTCACTCACTCATTGTATCATATTGATCATCATCTATGTATCAATCGTCATTCATTTATTAACTCATTGGATTAGTGTCAATATATTTTCTCATGATTCCATATTTAATCTCTCATCCTTTCTTGATAAGCTTTGTTTGTACTTGCTTTAGCTAGATCCCCTGTGTAGGTTTCGATGAAACATTGACAATTCTTTGACATAATTTGACATAATTGAGTTTCCTTTTATGATTTATAAAAAAAATTATTTGTTTACTTTTGTTTTGGTTTGTTACCTTTCACTTCACTCTGGTTGCACATCGGAAGACATGTTTCTTTTATAAATCTAAAAGGGTGGTTTCATTTGATTTTTATGAGATCCTTGGCTATGAAAGGTAGTACCTTCTAGTTATGGAGAAAATCCTTAACTTGAAATATAGTATAACTATAGTTTTCATTTTAAAGAAAATTGTTTATTGTAAATGTGTTGAACCTGCACATAAAATATCTAGCTAGCAAATGACATACACAGTTTGCAGAGAAAATATGAGAAAAGAGAAACAAGAGAGAAAGAATAGAAGAATTATCATTAACCAAATGAAAGAATGATAATTTACACATGATATAATCTGTATAACTCAACTAATGAGCACTGGAGGAGAAGCTAGTGCACCATAGTGGTGGTCTAGAGTGATCTAGACACACACCGACAATTACAGGAGTAAACTTACACCTAGTCTAGTCTCTCGAGCACTTGCGAGAGTTAAGTGCCACATAGTCTGAGTTAACTAGTCTCTCAGTCTTCAGTTAACTGACTGAAATAGAGTGAAGTGAGGAGGAGATTAGGGAATCATGAGTAATGTGCTAGTCTGGTGATAATCCCAAGGACAATGTGCATTAGTTGGTGATGATCCCAACGTTGCATGGTGATGATCCCAATATGGCATCTAGACTCCACTCAACTGATCAAATTGAAGTGTGAACTGAAGAGAATATTATCCTAGAGAATTATTCTCCCTATACTATAGGAGACTGAATAATGACTAGTAAACATAAGGAAAACCTTAGGAAAAATAATTCTTAGGTGCGTGTGAAGTATCTCCAACACCCCCACTGAATATCACTATGGTAAAATAAAGAATGGGTCACGACAACGAGGCCATGTTAGGTACCCAAATACAAAAGATACACTAAAATAAATGAGGAAAGAGAGGAAACCCCCCCTCAAAGTACAATGTATGTAAAAAGAAGAACTGGAAGTTGCTAGGAAACTATGTCCTTCACTCCAAGACGAATGCACAGAGAATTGAACTTCTTCTCAGTGAAGGTATTGGTGAAGTTTTCTATAGTTTGCTCTACTGAAGGACATAATTGCAGGTCGATGATCCCCTCATGTACTAAGTCCCAGATGTTGTGCATGTGGATATCGATGTGCTTTGTATGTTTCCTATGAAATAGATCTCTGCAAAACTTCAGAGTGCTATGGTTGTCACATTAAATGATGATCAGTTGATGAAACTGAATTCCCAACTCAATGAGAAAATTTTGTAGCCAAATAGACTGAATGGTTATGTTAACTACCCCTATTTATTCTGCCTCAACTAAATTTAGAGCAATAGCATCCTGCTTCTTGCTCAACCAACAGATCGGCCCAGAACTAAGACTGAGTGAGTAACCAAATGTGGACTTCCGATCAATGTTATCGCTAGCCCAGTAAAAATAGTGAACCCAATGAGGTCCAATGTAGATTTTTTTTCATAGTGAATCCCAAAGGTGATGTTTCCCTATATGTATCAAAGGATACACTTTGCAACCTTCCAATGTAGCTCATGCAGCTCTTGCATGAACCTGGAGACTACTCCAACTGCATAGGAGAGGTCTGGTTTGTTCTAGATTGTGTGAGATATAATAATCTCCCCACTATTTGTATGTACAGTGTGTTGTCAACCAGTGGAACTTCCCTCCCATCCTCAAGTCTGAATCCTAATAGGAAAGGAGTTGGGGAAGAATTGCAGTCTTCCATGTCAAATGTCTCAAGGATATCTCTTGCATACTTGGCCTGAGACAGTTTGATGCCTAATACATACTAACTTATCTCAATTCCAAGGAATAAATGTAGTGGACCCATGTCTGTCATCAAGCAATTGTCATGCAGAAACCTCTTGATTGCAAAAATCATTGAAGTTGAGTAACCGATGATCAACAAATCATCGACATACAAAACTAGGAGTAGAAGTGAATTGGTCATCCTGAGCATGTAAACATTCAGGCCTAACTTACAACGTACAAAGTTCTGTGACAATAGGTAGGAGTCCATATTGACATACCATGCCCTCGGGGCTTGCTTGAGGCCATAAAGAGACATCTTCAGTCGACAGACCAAAGATTAATCCTACACAAATCCCTAAGGATGCTCCATGTATATATCCTCAAAGATATCATCATGAAGAAATGCATTCTTCATGTCCATCTGATGGACTTCCCATATCTTGGTTGTTGAAATGGAAAGTGCCAAACATATGGAATCCATATTCTCTACTGAAGGGAAGGTCTCATCATAGTCAATGTAGTGCACCTATTAGAATCCTTTGGTAACTATCCTATATTTGTTTCTGCTAACCTGTCCATCTGTTTCTCTCTTGGTCCTATAGACCCATATGCACCTGACAAGTTTCCTTCCTAAAGTAAGGGGAACCAAATACTAAGTTTGGTTCTCGAGGAGGGAGTTGTACTCCTCCTGCATAGAAATTTCTCAAAAGGGATTTCTAGCAGCCTCGCCATAGGACTATGGGTCTGAATACTGAACCAAGAAAATATTTCTAGGTGGCATTGGTTTAGTGGAATTAAGTGGAAGAGGAGGCTCCTTGAAATCAGATCGAGTCCTCCTAGTATTAGCTGGATCCCCAACAAGATCTCCTACATCCCGAAGAGTAGTCTTAGCCCACTTGGGCCTCTGCTCTGGATCTGCATCTGCATGTGCATGCACTGAATCTGCATCTAAATGTACTAACTTTGTATCTAGATCATATGAATCCTATGAATCAAAACTCTCTTCTGAAGAAGATTCAACATGTGCATGCTCATCATCTCTAATAGGTGGAAGAATAAAAGTGTCTACATGCGGCTGTTGAGGTACATGCAAGACACTTTCCTCAAATTGGACACTCCACTAGATGGTGAGCCCATATGAGGAAATATCAATGATTTAGTATCCCTTCACATCATCGAGGTATCCAACAAAAATACACTTTGTTCTTTGTGGATCAAGTTCCTTCATCATTTAAGAGGGAATCATGGCCCATGCATGAGAATCGAATATAAGGAAGTGGGTCACTTCTGGTTTGAGGCCGCTCCAAACCTTGTATGGGGTCTTATCCTTGAAATATCTATGGAGAGATATTTTTTGGATGTAGGTTGCACAATTAATTGCTTCAACCCATAATCTCTGTGGAAGTGACTTTGCATGTAGCATTTAATATGCCATCTCTTTCAGAGATCTATTTTTTCGCTAAGCAACACTATTTTGTTGCAAAGTATAAGGAACTATGTGTTGAAACTGAATCTCAA
Source organism: Picea engelmannii (assembly GCA_009831015.1). Classification (NCBI taxonomy): domain Eukaryota; kingdom Viridiplantae; phylum Streptophyta; class Pinopsida; order Pinales; family Pinaceae; genus Picea; species Picea engelmannii. The sequence continues at coordinate 474,716 of ML800028.1, forward strand.
CCTCAAGACAAATATTTTGTATCTCATGGTTGACATACTCCCCCGATTATTTGTTCAGAGGGCTTTGATCTTCCTTCCTGATTTTGTTTCAACAAGGGCTTTGAAATCTTTGAGGTGTTGAAAGACCTCTAATTTTTTCTTGAGAAAGAAAGTCCATGTGAAGCGTGAGAAATCATCAAAAAAATGAGCATGTACCTTAATTTATTGATTGATGGATGCGGAAAAGGGCCCATTATATCACTATGGATCAGATCTAATGGAAAGGAGGCCTTCTGAGTCTTTCATTTGTCGAATTTCTCTTAAGGGTGTTTTCCAAGAACACATCCCTCACAAATTCCTTTGGAGAAGTGGATGTCAGGTAGACCGTCAACCATTACCTTCTTGCTAAGTTGTTGCATATATCTAAAATTTAAATGTGTGAACCTTTCATGCCATATCCAACTTCTTTCATCAACATGGGTAAGTAGTAATGCATAATCTGGTTCAATAAATTCAGAAAATGTGTAGACTCTGGATTGATGATTTACCTAATCGGTAGAAACCTTGGAATTGATTTGCATGTCATAGATATCCAGAGAATCATGTTTTAATATAACTCTCTTTCCATTGTCGGAGTTTTTCATCTGATACATAGAGAGAATATTGACAAAAAGTTTGGGAATGTGTAGCACAATCTTGAAGCTTCCCTTTGTGAGTTCAACTCTTCCTTTTCCTGTGACCTCGACTGGAGAGTTGTCCCCCATCATAATAGAATGAATTTTTCATGCATCCAAGGAAGAGTATAATTATTTTGTGGCTTCCATTTGGTGTGATTCACTTGAATCTATGATCTAAGCATCGGGAGAAGAGTTGATGGCAATCTAAGCATGGATAGAATTGTCTTTCTTGGGATTATGATCTTCTGGCTTCTTCTTCTTGGCACCCTCAGGGATGTGATCTCAAAGGTTGTTTTGTTGAAGTATTTGGGTCATTTTATCTATTTGTTTCTGCATACATGTAGATTATGGATGGAATCCTTTATGGCAGTAAGTTCATTTCTCCCCTTTTCTTCCCTTTCCACCTTTGGATTCAGAGGCATTGTTGAAGGGTTTTGAGTACCCATCCTTCTTTGGATTTGCATGTGATTTAATTTTTTCTTTGTCTGTATATTTATGATTTAGTTGATTTCCACCATCTTGTATAGAAATTCCATGTTCCTTTGGACCTTTGATTTTTTCCATGTTGATGAGATTGTTTTTCTCTTGTGTCAAAGACTCGATATATACCTCAATAGAAGTTATTTTCCAAGTGGCTCCAGATTCAAGCGTAATTGAATGAAATGTGGATACAAACACTGAGTATTTTGAACCAATTTTGGAGAGAATGGTGAGAACCATTTGTTTCTCCTCCTTAGATTTATCAACCCCTCAAGACTTGATTTGCGACAACAAATCCTTATATTTGGTAAAGAAATATTGGATATTGTCGAAGATTTTTGGATCCAAAGTGAGAAATTCCACATCAAGCATGTTTCCCCTCATCTCATCCTATTTTCCAAAAATCCCTTCCATGGTGGTCCAGGCTTCATTGGAGGTTTTATAGGAGGATATGTGAAAGAGTAGTTCAAGATAAATGAGACTGCAAATAGTTCCAAATGCTTCATCCATTCGATTCAGATACATGGATTTTTCTATGGATGATGTGGGTTCATTCTCTATGTCCATGGTTAACCTTTATAATCTTGTTCCTCAAATATGTGCTATCATATTCTCCTTCCATGCAAATAAATTGTATAGTGTAAGAATGAATTATTTTGGAAATTCCATTTTTTCATTGTCTTCAATCTTTAGTACCTGCAAAAATAATCTGGTGTGTCTTTTTCCTAGCAATATGTTGGATTTGATACCATGTAAATGTGTTTAACCTACACAAAAATTATCTAGCTATAAAATGACATACACAATTTGCAGAGAAAATATGAGAAAAGAGAAAAAAGAGAGAAAGAATGGAAGAATTATCATTAACCAAATGAATGAATGATAATTTACACGTGATATACTCTATATAACTCAACTAATGTGCACTAGAGGAGAATTTGATTCTCCATAGTGGTGGTCTAGAGTGATCTGGACACACACTGACAGTTACGAGAGTAAACTTCCACCTAGTCTAGTCTCTCAGGAAGTTACGGGAGTTAACTGGCACCTATTTTGAGTTAACTAGTCTCTCGGTCTTCAGTTAGTTGAATGAAACAGAGTGAAGTGAAGAGAATATAAGGGAATCATGAGTAATGCACTAGTATGGTGATAATCCAAAGGACAATGTGGATTAGCTAGTGATGATCCAATGATGCATGGTGATTATCCCAATGTGGCATCTAGACTCCACTCAATTGATCAAACTGAAGTGTGACCTGAAGAGAATATTCTCCCTAGACTATAGGAGACTAAATAATGACTAGTAAACATAGGGAAAACCTTAGGAAAAAGAAATCCTAGGTGTGCGTGAAGTATCTCCAACATTTATCTAATATTTTTGTAAGAGCTTCATCCACTTCATAGTATAAATTGACATTAGTAATAATTGGAAATGAGAGAAAAAACTTTGGACTTAGTTTTTATACACCAAATGTTTTCTAATCAAAATAACTTTTGTATCACCCCACTTCCATTACACCCATTGCATACACAATATCTATATATATATATATAATAATAAGGGTGTAAATTACGAAATGGGAGTCAAAAGCACTATATTAGTGTGGGAAGTACAAGTAAACCCATTGGGGCCATGGACGCTCGCTAGCAGTGGGTAAATGCTTGTATGATACTAAGGTATCTTTATTAGGGCTATGGACACTCGTTGGCATCGAAGCAATTCCATGTTCAAGAGAGATGAGGAACAAATGTGTGCAAAATTTGATTGATATAAAGACTTAGGCCTTTGGCTTGATTTCATAATTGATTAGAAACTTATAGTCTTATTTCAAAGAAATAAACTTCATTCTTCGTTCTCTCTTAAAAATATTATGTTAAGTACAAAGTATTGATGATGAATAAATAATATTTTTTCCAAATATCAAGTATTGTATAATTTCTCCTAATTTATAAAGTGAAACCTTAAGTTAGTATTAACATATAATAATGGGCATAAAACCCTATATTTTCAATAGCATAGATAACTTGTTCTTCTAGTGTGTTGCCATTTGTTGTGGTTGATACAACAACCCCCCATTATTGTATATTTTGAATAAAGGGCCTTACAAAAAAAATAGAATATTTTTGGGTTAATTTATTTTCTTCATTATTTTTTATGTTGTTTTATTTCTTTGTTGTTTTAATTTTGACCGATTTCTAGCGTAGATGTTTTAATAAAATGCTTTGGATCATTTAATAACTTCAAATAAACCTCTATGTTTTTCATTAATAATTACTTGGTGTCCTGGATGTCTAGTGATCCGGTGATTGGATGAGATTCTTTGTTTATTCTGAGTGGATTACAACAATCCCCTAATTTCTTGATGGATTAGTTCATTGGTGGGTCAGTTATTCGGTTATTGGGTCTTTTTTTGTGTGTTGCATCATATATTCAAATAGCATCCCAGTGTCCCAAGGTTTCATTGGTACAATTAATGGTAAATTTATCTCAAATAATTTAATCAATTAATATAACTACATCGGTCTAGGAATTATCACTATGTTTATGAAATATGGTTACAAAGAAACATCAGGTGGTGTTGAACCTTATAATTTGTTTTGTCTACACCTCTATTTTCCCTAAGTATGTTTCCCTCCCTTAATTTTCATTTCCATATATTACCTTCATGACTTATGCCTTTTCCATACTTATTTTATTTTTCATTTGCAGGTTGGTGGACTCGTGACCTATCATTTTTCTCTCTTGACCTCTTCCCAACACTTATTTTATTTTTTGTTTCACGGACTTGTGGACTCATATTTTCATTTCTTTGTGTATATCGTCCTCACAAGTCCATCTGACAAGTATCCATACTTATCCATTTTTCCTATCATGCCGGACTCGTGGAATCGCTTTCTCATTTTAAATATTCCACTTTGCCACCTCACCATGACCTGTCCTTCCTCTTCACACTTCTCAAGTCATATTAAATGTTAATTCTACGAACTCAACTGCTAAAATTAAATTATGAAAAGGTCGTTATTCATGATGTTTTTATCAAGGAAAAATTCATTTATTGCATATTAATGATTATCATCACAGATCTAAAGTAGAAGATTATTTCATTGTTTGGAGCAGCGTTACGGAGAAATATCTCAACCTGCTAGACATGGCCAAAAGAAGACAATATTTTTACGGGGATACCTTGAATCTATTCGCCAGAGTCTCCATCACAGTAAGTCCATATTGATTACATACCTTCTTCCTTATCATATTCCATACAATTATATTTATTCTTTCATTGGAAAAGTATAATTGAATTCTGATAACCTCATCCTTGTCTTCTTTCCAGATCTCATTGCTCATTCTCGACTCCATGTTCTTCTCTTCTTCATATTTCTTATAAATATTTTTATGTTCCACAGGAGCCCCAATCCTAGTCCATTAATGGATGAATGCCTTTGAATTTCAAGTGTTGTAACAAGCATTATCATTTTTTAGAAATCCCAAAGAACTAAGTTAGGATCGGTTTTGATTGTATTTTATAACTCTGAGTTTTTAGTATAGAATATTTGAAGTCGATCTATCAAAATATTATTTTGAGCTTAATAAGTAGTAATCTTTCAAATTTCTCTTGAGCCATTGGACCATTTATTTTATTTTGAATGTGATCATAATATTTATTGAACTGTGATGGATGTGAGGATTTTATTACTTTCTATATTGTGTGGTGTTTGAGGTTCCTAGTCCACTTCTCAGAGATTCTCCTTATATAAATTTTTATTTTTCATTTTTCTACTTTTGTTGAGACATAAAGAGTTGGATTCAGTCATAAATATATAGATCCAGCCAGGGAATAGTCATTGTAGAATATTGACATGTAACTCTAATAAACAACCAAGTGATTTCTCGATAGGGGTCCTTTAAAGAACTAACTTGGATTCTGGATAGGTCTTCCAGCATTGTAGTAGGGTCTTGTTAGTTGTTGACCAAAAATTGGTCATACATATTTTCCCACTCCTGGTCTAATAAAAAAATTGATATCAGAAAAAGAAAATTTTTGAATTATTATAATTTCATTGTGTAGCCTTTAGTATCATCCTCGTCATGCATTTTGTGAATTCAAAATCCAAGTCTGTATGCCCAATATATTCATAATTTTATCCAGAAGTATAACAAAGATATTGCAAAAAGAACTTTGAAAAATGGAAAGAAGAATTTGTCTATGTATGGTGCACCTTTCCTCTCAATTTTTTACTAAGTACTCTCCTCACTTAGTCATTTCTCTCACCTTCCATCTCCATCAATCTCCACACTTGACTATTTTACTCTCTTATCCCTTCACCTCTCTTCATACTCTCATCCCATACTTAGTCATTTTTTCATTTTCTCATTACTCTCATATTCCCTTCATTTCTCATACTTAGCCATTTTTCTACCTTCCATTCCTTACTCTCCTCTCTCTTAATTTCTTTCCCATACTTAACCATATTTCCCTCTTCCACTCTCATTCCATACTTAGTTATTTTTCCCTCTTCCACTCTACACTACTCTCCTTCCTCACTACTCTTATTACTCTACTCTCATACTTAACCATTTCTCTCTTTCTTCTCTTCCTTACTCTCCTCTCCATAATTAACCATTTTTATTTCTTACACTCTACTCTCTATACCACATATTCCATACTTATCAATTTCCACATTCACATTCATATTCTCATTTTCCATTTCTTTTTCTTATTTTATGTTTCCATATTTCACGTAACTCCATGAATTTCTCATATTATTTTAATCTTATTTCTCTTGTCCTAAGTTTTCTGGACATATATCCAAGTGACATGTGGAAAGTGACTGAATGATGATTGGACGTGATGTTTCAGACATCTATAGGTTGATTGAGTGATGACTAGGCAATGACTTGGTGGCCAAAATATTACCGTGAGATATATTTTCTAAGGCACTAAGAGTTAAGCTAAGGCATGACTTCCATAAGTTCCTTTACTTTACAAAAATAATAAGGAAGGATTTTGAATTATAAACACCAATGTTTAAACCACCACAATTCATGTGGGATGGGAATTTTATAATAAAATAAAAATTTAAATCAATGGATAAGAATGACCCACGAAATTAATGGATGGTGGTTAAGTCACGATCTTGCAGAGGCCATAACTTGAGCTCTGGGTGATGAAATCGCTCAAATGTTATAATGTTGGAAATTAATTTCAACGAAGATGATGTTGGTATAGATTAGAATGGCTAAAAGTGAACAAATTTTCCCCGGAAATTGAAATATCAGTTAGCTTCATTTTTTAATGGGTCTGTGTGACAACTCAACTTCACGAGCTCATATCTTGAGATCCGGGAAAGGGATTTGGGAAAAATTTATATCATTGTAAAGATAAGTCAATGAATATCACATATGAAATGATTTACATGTCTTAAAATTTCACTATCACTTCCAAAAAATTAAAATACATTCCTCCTCTTTTAAAGGGAAATTAATTAAATTTTGAAAATAAAAGTTTATTTAAAAACTTTTATTAAAAAAGGAAAAAGATCCATTTTAAAGATATGAATGATAAGAATGTGAAATCATTAAAAAAAACTTAATGGGAAATTAATTAAAGATAATACTTCAAGAATAAAAGTATACAGGAAATTAAAGAAAATAAAAACCCTAACTGTTAGAACACTTTAGAATTTTAAACTTTTTGAATTTTATAATCTTTTCGTTTTATCTTTTAAAAAAATAAAATCACTAAAATTTTTAGGAAAATCACTTTCAAATTTAATAAATCCATATTCATTATTTATCAACAGGTGCTTACAATATCATCTGTCAAAAATTTCGGCTAATATGATCAAGTGGTTCTCATGATCTTGAATTTATAAAGCTATGTGATCATTAAAATCCATCTTCCAATGGTTACTTCGGGACTTTACACTTTGGGAAGATCTCTATCATCATTCAAATGAAAACCCCAAAGTTGCGAAGTTTTGAAGTCCCGAAGACATTTTTCCACAAAATTTTGTCAAAAAGATCTAAGGATGAATCAATGGACACCTGTCATAAAACCCTTTTGTAGGATGACACGTGGCATATACTTTTAACATTTATAACAAAGCATTCGCCTATTTTTAGATGACATGTGTCACACATATTTTCTTGAAATGTCATCAAAGATGATGTCATCACTACCACATCACTCCGAGAAAATGTCCTTCGAAAGTAAAAGAAAAGAGTGATTTCAAGATCATTGAAGTATTTAAATACTGAAGCACTTGTTATCATAATGAATTAAAAAGAAAAAATAAACATCAAAATAAGTTTAATTAATCATGATTTACCTCTAGTTAATCTCTTTGAGAATTCAACCTTCGGAGGATGATTATTATCCTACATACAAAACTCCTGAATGTTGAATTCTCGAAGTACTTAAAGTTAAAACGATCTCAAAATACGATAACTAAAACATAAAACGACTAATTAGTAAATAGCTTCTTCGTGATTTCGGCCTTTGGAATATTTTTGTTGTTCAACTTTCAAAACCTCTAAATACTGAACCACTGAAGATTAATTTCATTTATAGTTGATTAAAGTTTTAAAGGATTTTGGTAGATATCACAATGCCAGGTAATAAATTTCATTGATTTCTTGAATAAATGTTTCGTCAGAAAATCAATTCGAAGATTTTTTGACTTTATTATTTTCATGAATAAAACCATTTAGAGCTTAGCATTCTATTATCTGCAATCGGATATTTTCAGTGATTGAAAGCTCATAAGTCTTTCTTATTACAGGAAGGTTAATTCCATTTTCAGATAATTATGTCTCCACACAAAGTAGGGAATAAGTAGGAATCGTCAGTGGAGGATTCCAACCCTAACATGGATATTCTTTTAGACACTACTACATGAATTATAGACACCGTCAAGTATTGGAAACATGTGTATGAAATTCTGGAACACGAAATTCTCCTATGCCCGGAGGATTCAGCAGAAGAAGATGATGAAACATTCTCGACTAAGATCATACTGGTGGATCAGTCAGAATTGCACAGAATCGTTGCCCAACCAAAGATTATGCCTTACAGCGACATGATAAGTTGGGCCCTAGATCATGTAGATATCCCATCCTGAAGTATCTCCAATTACCAGAAGACTTATGCCAGCTCATTTCAACCATAAGACTTACGATTAATGTATAAAGTCTCCTCTGAACCGAAATACACTTATAATTCATATTTTCTTTTAGATTTCGATCAGAGGGAATGCACAGAATGTGGTAGAACTAGTCATGATATAGTTAAAACCCGATGGGTAAATCCAGCCAAGTTCAATATTGATGCTCATGGCATATATTCCACAATGTCTTTAGATTCCCACTTTTTATATATTTCCATGATGCTATGTTGTTTATTTGGGAATAAAAACCCTAGACATTTCATAGTGGAATGGGTATCTACAATCCATGAGGTTGTCAAAGGAAGTACTTTCAACTGGGAAAAAATGTTGTCAGATAACCTAGCTAAGGAGGTTTTCGAGTACCAATATTTGAAATATAGGGGGAAATGTGCTCCTTTTTACATGTCTGCATACATCATGGACGCCATTTGTTTTATGACTCCATTTCCTCTCAAGAATTGGAGCTAGACCCCATCTTGTTCTAAATCAATTCATTTTTATCATTCAAATTTATGGGAGGAAAATTCCAAAGATTTCTTCTATGAAATCTATAACAGTGTAGTGATACATATTCATGTGGTCGTTTACGAACACCCTCCTCCCAGAATCTCAGAACCTATTATAGGAAATTTGGGCGCAATTGCAGACTGGTACATTGAAGAGAATTTCTCTTACATCAGAGTATGTGGTTGTTCCATTTCGCCTCACGCACTCCCAAAGTTCTTGCCTAATATATTGATCTGTAGAGAGATTGCATACCAAACAATGGTAGCGGGTATTACTAAGGAATTGAAAGCGGCACAAAAGAAAGTATGGACTTCCTTTCCTATTCAGGTTGGTATGTTCACACTACTTGGCTTTAGGCATACAAAGCTTGAAGCAACATCATTGGAGGACATCAAATTGGTTGATATTGAATTCAAGAAACATGATCCTCATAAGGTGTTTGAGAATAATCTAGCTCATTTCAATTTGAAGAGATACATTCATGAAGATTCCCCTTATGATGATATTTTCAAAGGTGTCAGATCTTATGAAGAAGGCCAAAGAAGAGTTCAAAAGCTATTGCCAGATCAACAGTTTGGTTTTATTAGTTTTCAAAAACACAGAAGGATCAGCCTTCCAAATATTTTACAAGGAGAATCTAATATTTCCTTGCCATCATAGGAAATAGCATCCAAAGAGCCTCAGCAAGGTAGAACAATTGCAGACCAAATGGAAAAAGTAACAAAGAAACTAGAGGAGTTATTTAAAAATATAAATACATCAATGCTAAATAAAAAGGAGCAGGAGATGTTAGCATATTTTGAGGCTTTTATAAAGAAAGGACATAATTTTCCTTTTTCACCATCAGCCACTACTTTTGTTGTTCCAATTATCACAAGTCTAGAGAAATCCATTGCACTTACGTCTATTTCTCTCTCACTAACTCCCATACCCACAAGTTTTGAAACTCCAAGTTTAGAGGAAATTCAGATAGATGAACTTACACCTATTCTACCTGAGGAGATGCCTCCTTCAAGTTTCTTTTTCAAAAATAAAAGAAGAACCATCATCAAAAGAGAATCTCGACATAAGGAAGGAGTGGTCACTAAGAAAAATAGACTAGTGTATTATGGACATGGACAAAACATTCTTGAATTTTCCAAAGGAGTTGTAGATTCATTAGGCCCCTTCGCCACTGCCAATCAATGGTCAATGGATAATATTATTAAGCAGCTACAAAAATAATATCTCAAGCTTGAGCACTTGCAAAATGAGATGCAACGCGTAGAAATAACCTTCCGGAGTAGGATTAATTTTGACTATGAATAGATCAGATTGAGCTATCAACAACAAATGAAACATCTACAGGAGAAATTGGAGGTGAGTGTCCAAAATTTGCAGTCAAGCAACTTAATGATTTCTCAACAAGACAGTTTAATTGTGTAGTTACAAACCCAAATAGATGTACTAGAATACAAAAAAAATAGATCATGCTGCATTCAAAATGCAAGCATCTGAGATAAATGAAATTTTGGGAGTTGTTCAGCTAGATCTATATCAAGAAGAGAATATTGTCCAAAAGTATTATCAAAGTATCAACACTTCTCTGAAAAATATTTATGACAAGGAAAAGGAAGCTTGTGCAGCTAGATACAAGTTCCAAGAATTTATCATTTGGAGACAGAAAGTGAACTCTCCTGGTCTCGCTCCTTTTTCACAATATGAACACATGAAGGGAGAAATGGTTATAAAGGTTTAGGAGACAAAGCTTGAAGAAAGAAATAAAATGGCTAGAGAGGTGAAGGAGGCTTGTCTCGATACCCTTACTACTATTGAGTCAAAGTTGGTTGAATTTAAAGATGATGCTATCTCTGATACACTTGGGAAAATTGAGATAGAGAAAAATAAAGAAAATTCCATGAAAAACAAGGAAATTATACTGAATAAAATTCAATGAGTAAATAAAATTGATTTACAAAAGATAAATGAGATATTGGTAAAACCAAAGTTACAACATCAAGTTACAGCTTAGGCAATCGGGAAGAATCAAGAGAAACTACCACTAGTGCATAAAAGGATGTTTGCATTCGAGTTGTATGAAAATATTGAACCTTCTAAATTTGTGGTAGCATTAATGGAGATGTGTGATCAGTTCAATGAGAAGAAAAAGGCAAGAACATATGTGAGAAAATAGAGGAGCAAAAGCAATTCTAGCATATCAAGCATATCTCAGAAAATCTTCTTTTTGTTGTTAGATTTTGATTGTATTATATTTTTAGAGCTGAAAAGATGGATTGTCTAACTACTTCTAGTTAAGACAATTTTAGTATAAAGAGGTAGATCTTAGATCTAGTCAGGGATTCTTATCATCGTATGTAACAGAGAGAACTTATTTGAATATCAATATAAAGAGAAGACAGAGATTCTAAGTCTCATTTCTGTTGAGTTATGTGTTTCCTCTGTATTTCCATTTTCTTCTCACATTAGTTTCTTCATATGGTTCTTGAAGATTGAATGATTACAATTTAGTAATACAACTATTGTGATCTTAATATTTTGGATATTTTCTCAGCTACAATCTTTCTTGTAATCTGTGTGAGTTTCTACATTTTAATCATCTGTCAAGAATACATCTCTTATTTTTCTTCTACTATGAATGAGGTAAGACTTATCTGTAATTGATCCCTTGCTTTGTTCTAATATCTTTTTGAATCATTTCTACATCACATAAAATTATAATATTGACTCAGAGAAAGATATATTGCCTATGTAGTTTCTTATTATAAGTTTCACTCAAAGTTGCATCCTAGAAAATTGAAGGTAGAAGAAAGCATTATAAAAAATTTCTTAAATTCTATGATTCCTGAGATTATTCTTAGAGCCTAGAATCAATCTCAGGAACAACACTAACTATTCGAGTATTTAGAAAATATAATTTAAAACAGAGAAGAAGTGCTTCATCAAGGGTTCCATAATCAGAATTATCAAAGGGGGAAGGGAAAAAAATCAAAAGAAGAAGAAGATACATCCATGAATATGCAACTAAGATTATGATCAAAGAAGAGAGATCTCCATATTATCCACTCTTTCTTTTCTTCTACATCATTTCTCATAGATTTATGATTGAATCTTTGAATTGAGCACAAGACTAAGTTTTTTAGTGTTCTTCTTGTATTCTTCAAAAGACTTTTTCTTATATGATCATGGAGTATTTATAGCCATATATATGACTATCAAAGGTTTTGTAATGAAGAACATTTTTCATAAACAAAAATCCACAAAGAATTACTTTGGTGTTGATTTCGATTGTATCTTGTAACTTTGAGTCTTAAGTATGAGATATTTGAAATTGATCTATCAAATTCTATTTTGATATTTATAGTAATACTCTCTTAAAATTCTTTGATATGATCAAATTATTATCTCCTATTACTCATGAAGAAGATATGGATGCATTTGTATGTGATTAATAATATTGTGTATGTGTTGTTGATCACAAAGAAACTATGATGTTGAAGCCCTCCATCAATATTTTCTATTGTTAGAAGAATTCTTGTTGCACATAAATATCATATTAGGTTATTGAAGAACCATTTTTATTGGATAAATTTGAGAAATAAATATCTAGGGTTTGTTGCCTAAACATTCTCCTAATCCAATATATCCAATATATATATATATATATATATATATATATATATATATATATATTATCCAAACAGGATTACCACCTCTCTAAAAACACATGGGGATTTATATCCTCGTGAGGTTGTTGTTTCGGTCCTGATAGATTTAAAGGTCAACTTCTTTTATAAAATTGTGGGAGACATATGCTTATGCTTGCATTCTCTTTGTTTTGAATAATTTTGGAGCTACTTCTAAAAGGGCCATGGATCATGCATTCAAAGATTTGATAGGGAATTTTATGGATGATTATCAAGATGATCTTACCATCCATTCCAAGACAAGGGAAGAACACATTTATCATTTGAGGAAAGTTTTTGAAAGATGTAGATTGTATGGGATCTCTCTTAATTCGAAGAAATGTTTATTTTTTGTATATGAAGGAAATTTGTTGGGGCATATAGTCAGTAAAGAAGGAATTTACATCGATTTTGAAATAATCATATCCATTAATGAATTGAATTTTCCATATTCAAAGAAAGGGGTGCAATTATTTTTTGAAAAGATAAATTTTGTGAGAATATTCGTCCCTAATTATGCAAGTATTGTCAAGCCAATTAATTTATTGTTGAAAAAAGACCAGAGATTTGAATGGAATTTAGAAACTCAAAATGCATTTAACAATATTAAGCAAGCAATCACCATAGTTCCTGTGCTTATCAATCCATATTTTAAAAGATATTTTGTTTTATATTCTTTTGCTACATAATGGGTTGTGGCTTTAGTTCTTACACAAATAAATTTTAAAGGGGAATAATTACCAATAAGATTCATGAGTAAAAACCTTCATGATTATGAGATAACATATTCAAAATTGGAGAAGCAAGAACTCTCTCTTGTCAAGGTAGTAGCACATTTTTGGACTTATATATTGAACTCCGATGTTATAGCATGTGTTCCATATTCTCCAGTAAAGATGCTCCTAAATCAACAACTGAGAGAAGGAAAGTGGGGAAATTGGTTGGCCAAGATTCAGGAGTATGGTATCGAGATCAAACCTTTAAAGGAAGTTAAAGGATAAGAAATGTGTACCCTCATTGCATACAATGATGCATTGAATGGGGTAGTCTCAATTTCAGTTGGAAAACTTATGCTGAATTCTGAATGATACAAATATGTAATTTTTTATCTAAGATCTGGACAGTTCCGAATTAGTATGACTTTCAAAGAAAGAAGAGCTTTGAAAATGAAATCCAATCAATATGTAATAATTGAATATATATTTTTTAGAAGAAATTATAATGGTATGTTATTGAGGTGTGTGGACGAAATAAAGGCTCAAGAATTGATAAAGGAATTTCATGAAGGAATATGTGGAGGACATTTTTCACCAATAGATACTTCTAAAATAATAATAATAATTGCATATTACTGGCCATCAATTTTTAAGGATTCATATGCAATGGTGAGGAAATTCCTTTCCTGTCAAAAATTATCAGGAAAGATGAAGAGGTATGCAATGCCTTTGCAACCTATACTGGTCAAAAAACCATTTTCACAATGGGGTTTAGATTTCATTGGGCCAATAAATCCAAAATCAAGTAAAGGACATATATACATTCTCACAGCTAGATATTATTTACAAAGTGGAAGGAAGTAGTGGCATTAAAAAGGGATTATTATGAAGAATTGATAAATTTTGTCAAGGATAATATGTTATCAAGGTTTGGAGTACCAAAAAAGTTCATCACTGATAATGGGTCAATCCTCATTGGATCAAAGTTTACTAACATTTGTGGGGAATATGGTATTATGATGGGGAAATCATCAAATTATTACCCTCAATGAAATGGTCTCTCTAAATCGACAAACAAAACATTGATTTAGATTCTAAAGAATACAATTGATAAAAATCAAAAGAACTCGCATTTAAAATTGATGGATGCTTTGTGGGAAAGCATAATGACACCAAAGGATAGCACTCAAATGTCCCCTTATGTGTTGGTCTATGGAAAAGAAGAAAAAATGCTACTAAGGCTTAAATTGAATGCCCTGAATTATGCAGTAAATATTGAAGATATAGGAGATACTCCTCCTCTACAAAATAAATTGAATCAATTTTTGAAGTTAGAAGAAGAAAGAGTCGGAGCATTAAAGAAAATATGTGAGAGACAACAAAATGTCAAGAAGTATTTTGATCAAAGTGCTACAGTATAGAATTTTTAGAAGGGTGAATGAGTATTACTCTAGAACCAAAAAAAAGGAAAAACCCTCAATTCATACAAAGTATGAAGCACTCTAGATCGGTCGCTATCTCATTGAAAATATTTTGAGTTTTGACTCGTACATGCTCAAGGATATGAAGGGAAAATTTTTAATGTTTCCTGTTAATGAGCAACATTTGAATAGTTTCTTTTCTTGAATTTTTCTTCTCCCTTGTACATAGTTTGTTTTTATTTTATTTTGTATATTATCACCTCCTAGACTCCATATCCCAATGGAGAAGGAAACTGGTCTTGAGATTCTAGATTCTTGATAACCCGCATGGGGTTATCATCCCATAGTTGGAGCCAGTTGTTGAACTTTAGAACTTATTCTTTCTTTTTCTACACCTATATTTTCCCTAAGTATGTTTCCCTCCCTTAATTTTCATTTCCATATCTCACCTTCATGACTTATGACTTCTCCATACTTATTTTATTTTGCATTTGTGGGTTGGCGGACTCGTAGACTCACAACCTATCATTTCTCTCTTGACCTCTTTCCAACACTTAGTTTGTTTTTTGTTTTGTGGACTCTCAAACTCATATTTTAATTTCTTTGTGTCTCCCATCCTAAGAAGTCCATCCGACAAGTATCCATACTTAGCTATTTTTTCTATCATGATGGACTCGCGGACTCACTTTCTCATTTGAAATCTTCCACTCTGCCACCATGTTGTGATGTTTCCTTCCTCTTCATACTTCTTGAGTCATATTAAATTCTAATTCTATGAACTCAAATGATAAAATTAAATTATGAAAAGGTCATTATTGATGATTTTTTTATCAAGGAAAATTTCATTTATTGCAGATTAATGATTATCATCAAAGATCTAAAGTAGAAGATTATTTCACTGTTCTGAGTGAAATTATGGAGAAGTCTCTCAACCTATTGGATATAGTCGAAAGAAGATAGTATTTTTGCAGGGATACCTTAAATTTGTTCGCTAAAGTCTCCATCACAGTAAGTCCATAATGATTACATACCTTCTTCCTTATCAGATTTCATACAGTTATATTTATTCTTTTATTGGAAAAGTACAACTGAATTCTGATAACTTCCTCCTTATCTTCTTTCGAGATCCTGTTTCTCGGGCTCGACTCCATGTTCTTCTCTTCATCATATTTCTTGTAAATATTTTTATGGTCCATGGGAGCCCCAATCCCAATCCATTAATGGATGAATGCCTTTGAATTTCAAGTATTTTAAAAGACATTATCATTTTTTAGAAATCCCAGAGAACTAAGTCGAGATCGTTTTTGATTGTATTTTATAACTCCATGTTTTGAGTATAGAATATTTGAAGTCAATCTATCAAAATATTCTTTTGAGCTTAATAAGTAGTACTCTTTCAAAGTTCTCTTGAGCCATTGGACCATTTATTTTATTTTGAATGTGATCAAAATCTGTATTAAACTATGATGGATGTGAGGATTTTATTACTTTATATATTGTGTGGTGTTTGAGGTTCCTGGTCCACTTCTCAAGAATTATCCTTATACAATTTTTTATTTTTCAGTATTTTTTTCCTTTATTGAGCCATAAAGAGTTGGATTCAATCATTTGATAGAGTCCCATATTATTTTGGATATAATATATTTAAAGAAAATCATAAGTCAAAGAGGAGTACCACTTCTTTAAAAACGTAGGGGGATTCATATCCTTGTGAGGTTTTCGTTTCGGCCTTGACAGATTCAAACATCAACGGGCAGTTTGGTGCCCAATTTATGAATGTTCTGACTCTATTTAAAAATATGAAATGTCATTTCCTCCATTAATGATTATGACAGTTGTTGGTTAATGCACATTAAGAAAATTTACATTATGATGCGTTGTGAATTAAATCCCAAAACAATGTCTATTATATGCATGCCACATCCTTCATTCGTGTTTTCTTATTCTACATATTACTGTGAGTTTTCTATAGGAAAAAATGTGTGAATTCCTGGCGTAAAAAAAAATAGTCTTCTTCAACATTTTTTCCTAGTTAGTTTAGATTTCCAACCATTTTTTGAATTTTGAATTTATATTTTTATGAACAAAATTGTTACTTATTATTTCTTTCAAAATGCATAATTTTATACAACAGAATGACTAAGAAGGGGAAATTAAAGCAAGAGAAAGTTGAAGTGGAAGAGATAAAAAGGAAACCCAATTCAACTTTATATTCGGACACCTCTTACAAAATCTGAGTATAGAACTGCATGAGATGGAGTGAAATCTATAATTTCATTTAAGAGGGAAATTTCGTAGATGAGCACGAGTTTGATGCTAATGATTTTGAAGATGTTAAAAGGTCTAGTCTGAAAAAAATAGTGTCCAGGATAGCTATCTTACCCTACTATGACATGGTACAGTGAATTATTTCCCACACTGATATTTCAACTTATACAATTGTCAATTTTTCTGATCAATTCATTGGATCATTTAGGCTTGAAGATATTTTAAATATGTACAAGTTAGAACCAAAAAAGGTCAAATTGAATGAAATTTTTATTGAGCAATTTATTGAAAAAGAAATAAAAAAAGGAAGAAATCCAAATGCCTGATTTAATTAGGGATTGGTGGTATGATCCTTCTACCCTCATAATTATTTCAGACAAAGTATATCATATTCAAAAACTAAAAAAACCTCTGATGATAGTAGCCACAATGCTCTGTCAATTATATGGGGAAAGGGATTCTCCGAAATTTAAACTCAGATGGGTTCCCCATATTCATCATATTTTGAAGGGTAAATTATTCAATTTGGCCCATATAATTTCTGCCAACATCTAAAAAGAGGTTAAAAAGTCACAATAAGCACCACTAGGTTACTCACTAGGATTTTTTATGTATGCATATCTCATGGATGGATTTTGTGTTGTCACACCATTCCCAATGATGTCTTGGACTTGGTCTACTTATTAGGTTCTAGTTCATGTATGTTGTTCAAAATTATGGGTTGTGGATTGTAAAAACTATTTTTATGAAGTCTGTGATAATTTTATAATCCCTTTGTACATTTTTATTAAAAACCGAGTAGCTCCTAGGTTTTCTCAAGAATCTCTTAATGCAATCAAAGAAATAGGGGATTGGTTCTTAGATGAAGAGTTTTCATACATCAGGATATGTGATTGTGAAGGAGCACCACATATTTTTCCTAGATATGTCCTAGATAGGCTTGTTTTAAGGGAAATAGTACATCAAATAGTGTTTTTTGGTATTGTTGCTTCCTTATCCAGAAGTCGTAAAAAATAATGGCCTTCCTTTCTGTTTTCATTGGGAATTTATTCTTTATTGAATTCCAAACATGTATTGAAAGAAGAAGACCAACTTGAGGGATTTTTTTAGCTCATGGTAATTTCAAAAGACACGACCCAATAGGTATTGTCAAAAAATCAGTGTAGCATGGTGAAAAATGTTAAAGCCTGTGTTCATGAATATGATCCATTTGACATTATTTTTCAAAGGGACCAGTATTATCAAGAGGTAGTCCAAATAACTGAAGAGATAAAAGACAACACAAAAGCATAAGAATTCTTAAATTGGCAGCTCAATGGGAAAAATGATTTCTTAAGTGAAAAGAATGTAAAACATGGAAGTGTGCAGGAAAGTGTTGATTTATTTGACATTGATCAATCAACATCATGACAAAACAAATACAGTGCACCTGATGATATGCATATTGATCAAAAAAACAAAGATGAATTAGATAAAAGTGGAAAAGACAAAGAAAATGAAGATGCACATGATGAGAGTCAAGATAATTAAAGGATTCAAACTCCTTCAAAGTTTGTGGAAGGAATTAAAGAAAATAATCCTAAACAAGATACTGAGAAAGATTTTTCAATAACTATTTAAATTGTTTCAACTATTGACACCACACCAATCACTTATATTTCTGGAAGGTTAATATATACATATTTACATGTGGACAGTCTTGAACCAGTTAAAGGAACTATTGTGTTTTTAAACAATTACAGTTTTAGTAGCACAAAAAGGGCTATTGTGAAAAGAAAAACCAAAAAGAGGAAAGATGAACAATCTGAAGAGGATTTAAAGGAACAAGATAAAATATGGAATGCAACACATCTTAATGATGAGGATTTTTTTGGAGGAAACTATTGATTCCTTAGGGGAATTTGTTGATGCAAACAAATGGTCAATCAGTAATCTCAGTACTCAGTTAAAAAAAGGAAAAGAAGTAGGTGAAAAATTACAAGAGCAATTGAAAAATCATAAATCTAAGTTAGTTGATGAAAATCAGTACCAAATAAATCAGTTAATTGAAGAAAATAAAGTATTTGTTTCTACAATTGATGAACTTAGAAACGAGGAAAAATTTATCGGAACAGAACATCCTAAGCAGTTACTTTTTTTTCAAGAAGAGCAAATCAATTCTTTGGTGGCCCAGATTAAAGAATTAAAGATGAAACAAGAAAATGTAGAAATCCTTACAATAGAGGCCACTGGTATAAGTGACAAACTTGCTAAAATTCAAGAATTGTTTTATGATAAATTAAATGAAATAAAACAACAACATGACAAGTTACTGAAGTTTACTGAGAAAGTTAAAGTGAAATATGAGAAACAAAAGGTTGCTCAAAAATATTTTGAGAAATTTAAAACATGGGAAGCAAAGGATGATAGTGTTCCTAAAGTTGTTTCCAAAATGACTGATGAATAAAAAATCCAAATGCAAACTTCATTAGATGTCTAGTACAACAACTATGACTTCTCATGGGATTTGATTAAAGAAACCAATAACAATTTTTCATATCTCTAGGATTCAGCTTTGGATATTATTGGAGACCATGACATGCCTCCTCTCTAATTTATTGATCAAGGAGTGTCATTGTCCAACTGTCTTACATATGTCGACCAACAAAATAAATCACGTGCATATGGAATCACACAGCTCAATTTTTGGAATATGGATGCAATCAAAGAATCAATCTCCAAACTGAAAGAGTGCTCAAGATCAATTGACTCTTTTCTCTCGAGGTTCAAGACAAAGCATAAAGAAATTGCCAATAAAATTTATTGATGCAATTTAAATGAGGATATTCCACATCCACCTCTATTTTCACACATGTTAGAAAAGTTTACTTTATGGTAAGCATGTTGGATGCCGGGTTTGACTCTCTTTAATCATACCAATCAAGCCCATTCACCTTCACTTTTGACCAAAAACTCTCCTTTTTGTCCATTTTCACCAAAATAATGGCATAATGAACATGATAAAGGTAAAAAGTTGTTTTTTAATGAAAACTCTTAGTTTGGGTTAATAAACATTGTTAATATTCGTTTGTTTATTAAATTACCAGAATTGCATATATTACAAGAATTAATTCTTGTAATTCTTCCAAGCTTAGCATGGTTGCTCTCCATCAAGATCACATCCTACACTTCGAAATTGATCATGAATATCATGAGATGGTGAAACATCCATTTTTCTACCCTCGATAATTCTACCACCTAATGGTCAATGCTTGGTCATCTCAACAACAAGATCAAAAGAATACGCAGGATACAATTAGAAAACCCACGATTATGTCCCTAGAATATAGGGTTTAAAGTTGAAGGAGATTGAACCAATTTTCCACTTAGAGAATCAAGGGAGCAACAAAGGAAATCATGGATCTCATATCACTCATTCTCAATACGAGATTTGACTATAATTTCTACAAATATTTAGGAACATAATGATATTCTAAGAATAATTGACTTTGCCTATGTAATAATATATAAAACCAAATTCATATAATCTAATACATTAGTGATGATATCAATATTACTCCTAAGAGAGCTATCTTGTAATCTGTAACTTTTACCAACTATTGAATACAAAGAATTTTATGATCCATTCATCGTGTTAGTGATTCTTTAGTATTTTGAGTTTACTTGGAAACATATTCTAGGAGGCCCACCTGGTATGTTTTTTGTCTTTAATTTAGATATTTTTCAATACAATTGGTTTTTTCTGTAATTTTATTTCTTTCCTATAATTTCATGTAATCATAGGTAAATTCTTGTAATTTCCTGTAATCACAGGAAATTCCTGTAATTTTTTATAATTCGACAATTAAGCTTACAATATATTCTCATAGTGAATGAATTTCAATTTAAATCACGTTTTACAGGAAAGGTTCCTTATCAATGTGGTCTTGGAAATTGTTCAGAGTATTATTATTGAAGATATCCAATTCATGTAATTGAACAAACTTCATAATCTGAGTTACCACAGTTACAATTGAGTTAAAACCATATCTATAATACTAGACTAAGTCTGTGACAATCTAGTTCGTTCTTTTTACAAGAATCTCTTAATTACATTTGGATTGAGTCATTTAGTTTTAAATTAGCATGTTAACTTGTAATTTAATGTGTCTCATTTGACTTCAAACCTATCTCACTGAACAAAGTATATTTATAGTGAACAACACAATGTATAAATTTGTACTTGCATTTTTACCAATTGAAGGTCAGCTAAGTCATTCGTCTAGAGAATAACCTTCAATGTGGGTTAGCTATGAAATTCCTTTCTCATCTTGCACTAGATTTACCTTTCTATAGGAATCCTAAGTGACTTCAAAGATAGATTTCCACACACAGTGCCTTCACCTCACAAGTTTACTTACCCTAGATTGATAAATAAATGCTTCAGAATTTAGACAACTAAATGACCTGACAAAGACTTTACTAAGGAGAGAGAAGGTAAAACCAACAAAGAGTCTACAACCAGTGAAGGAGATATTTCCTCTTGACAAATAATTGTGGAACTAATTTCCACTTGTGGAATTTAGTTGAAAAACAAAAAGAAACAACCCTTATTTTTTTAGTTTTGAATGTTATTTAATGTAATCTCAGATGAAGAGTATTGGTTGGAAACTTTAGACTTGGAATTGATACTTTTATCAGTTTGATTTAACATTGAAGACCCGGGATTTTGGAAAATTTCTATTTGATTAAAGTGATGATTGTATGATTTCACTTTTGTTTATTTTGCAATTTCCTTTATCCGTGTTTATGTGAAATTTTTCCATAATTCCATTAATTTTTCAATTGATTGCAAATTAGATATGAGAATGCATTTTTGTTATCAATATACTTCTTTATGTTGTTAACAATTGATGTATTCAA
>ML800029.1:0-16707 GCA_009831015.1 Picea engelmannii
ATAAGGAAGTTTTTGCTGGGTTTTCTTCCCCTAGAGGGTTTCCCAGGATAAATGTTGTGTCTCTTGTGGATGTGTATTTCTCAGTGATCTTGTTCTTGTTATGCTCTTATCTTTATGAAATGCAAAGAACTATAATAATGGCACAAACATTAACAAACCCACCTTTAATTAATTCTGGGTCTTCCATTATAACTGTTGGGGCCGACTTCTTATTATGTCCTTTGTAATTGTCCGATGACCAATCCACAAAAGGGGATTTGGTCCTTATACAATTACCGACATGATTAATCCTCAATGGGGATTAATCCAATAACAATAATAATAATAATGACAGTATTAATCCGCAATGGGGATTTAATCCAATAACAAAATAATAATAAGAATGCTCTTCGCAGTTACATTATTTCAACACCACCTTGGTGGGGTTTGAGGAGGTGCCCGCTAATCGGTAATGGATGCCTTCTTCCTTCCAAAGTGGACAAATAGTAGGAGTCATCAACTGATTCCCTTCCAACCTTGAAAGGTCTGAGCCATGATTGAGTGCTTCCCTTGACATTGGTTGGCTCTCCTTTCTGGGTATCCCACATCCACACTACGTCCCCTTCCTTGTACCACCTGATCTTGTATTTGGTTGTCCCTTGGACGAACCTGGTGTATTGTGCAGAGGGAGGAGGGTGGGATTCTGCTGTAAATACTTCCTGCTAGGACGGACGGATCTGAACATCATCTTCTACTTTCTTTAGTATCTTCGCAATCCCACTTCCTTGCTTTTGAACTTGTCCATGAGTTGTTGGTATTCCTCTTTCTTGGGCTATTTAATCTAATCAAATTCTTCTTCTGTTGCAAAAGGCATATCTTCTGGACAATACTTATGAAGAGTTTGTATGATCTCATCATGTGCCTTGTCATCTTTATTGGAAACATTAGGCTCTTGCACATGAATTGTAGTCACAGGCACATTCTGGAGACGACCAATAGTTCCATCTTTCAAGGGTATATTCACATAAGTGAGGTCCATCTCAAGAGTACTCCCCAATTCAAAGGAAAACTTCCTAGATAATAACATCCCCCACACGTCTGGGACATCTACGACCACTATGTCCATGTGGATGACCTTTTCAGGGAAATCTTTAAGGAAAGCTTGGACATTCTCAATTACCCCATGTGTTGGTATGACTTTAGACTCAAATCCACACACATTCATGTAAGGTTGTGTGACTTTCAACCCTAATTGTTGCATGACCTTGAGGGACATCATGTTGGCACCGACCCCTGTATCTAGCATGCAGTTGTTGATGCTCTTATTATTCATTATCAAGGTCATGAAGAAAGGGGGATGTTCGTCATACTGGACCCTGAAGTGATCGGCTTGCAACATGATAGGAGGGTCCATGGGTCCATATGATCCTTGAAAGAAATTGTCAAAACATTCTTTGACAGATGACACCTTAATGACTTCTTTCAAAGGGATAGTTACATGCATCTTGGATAATGCCCCTTCAAAGTCAAAGTTCAAGTCCACCCTTTTAGTTTTGGATGTTTTAGGAAGGACCACATCCAAGGATGGGGGTTTTGTTTGTTCAGTTGTAGGTTGGCTCAATTTCTTTCTTCTATACACCAGGAACTCTTGTTTCTTCAATTTTTCTTTTGATTCCTGGTCTAGGTTGTTTATTACCGCCATTCTAACCAATCTAGTTGCTTCTTTCATGCCCTCCTGATGCTTTGCAATGGTGATATTTATTTGAGGGCCTTCCATGACATGGCCTATATTGTTCACTTGTTGATGGCAATTGTTACTGTAAGGACATTCATGTTCCCAATTTTCTTCACTGCATTCCAAGCACCAAGGGTTTTCATCCACAACATTTGTAGGGGCTAAGGTGTTTGGAACTTCTTGCTCATTCTTTGATTTATAAAATTGGTTACCCTTTTGAAATTGCCCTTTGTATGGGACCCTAGGTGCTTGGCTCTGGGACCTTTCCAAGTTGACAATCCTACTCATCATTAGTTCTTGATTCTTCATGATACCATCCATGAAAGCTTGTAATTTTGCCATACTAGCGCAAAGGTCTGAAGTAGGTTCAGTATTGTGGACTATCTTTAGTTTGGTGTCCATTTACTCCCTTGGATTTACGAAAGGCTCAATTTTAGATGAAAGGAGGTTGCCCTCAATTTTAGTAGCGAGCTCTTGAGCTTCTTGGATTGATTGAGGGTTTTTGTCCCTGAGAAGATACCCTAGTTGGCCATTAAAAGACTTGGTATAAATGTGGACAAGGTAATCACCATTTGGATGATGGCTTGCAGGGATCTTTTGTAGCAAAGTCTCAAACCTAGTATGGAACTCTCGAATAGATTCATTCTCGTGTTTCCAAAGGGAATTCAATCGGGTAAGAAGCATGTTAGGGTCTTCTTTG
Source organism: Picea engelmannii (assembly GCA_009831015.1). Taxonomy (NCBI): domain Eukaryota; kingdom Viridiplantae; phylum Streptophyta; class Pinopsida; order Pinales; family Pinaceae; genus Picea; species Picea engelmannii. The sequence continues at coordinate 2,415 of ML800029.1, forward strand.
ATACTCCACCTCTTGAGAAAAGCTTCTTCTAGTTTGTCTATGGTCTTAATACCACCATCGGGAAGGCTTAGGTACCAATGCCTTRAGGCATCAAGGAGGGTAGCAGAGAACAACTTCATGACTAAATCTTCGGCATCATCACTAACGGAATGAAGCTGAAAAAATGCCCAAAAGTTGCTCATGTGTTCTTCAGAACRGATTGCATCAGTACAGGTAAACTTAGGCAACCACTTTTCATACTTGGGTGGCATTTGCCTAGGGTAGCCAGGTATGGCTGACATGTCTAGTGGTCTGAAAAGAGTAGATGACCATTGTCTTTGGTTGTTAGYTGGGTTCGTTGTAGCGGTCTGAGAGCTAGACATGGTTTTTAAAGGAAGATTACCTTGAAAAAGTGATTTTACAACAAGAGAGTTTCGAGGAGGCTTTCTTCTGAAGGATAGAGGAAGATTATTGTACCTCCTTGCAGCTTGTGGAGTCACCAGATAGTTTGCCTGAAACTACCAAAAGATAAGGGTAAACACCCAAGGTGGAGTCGCCAGGTAAGCTTGTAAGATAAAACTCTAAAGGCAAGGCTTACCGAAAAGTGTCGTATTGAGGAAGATTTGACTCAATGTTCCCCGAAAACGGCGCGAAAATGTTATCACACAGTTTGCAGCAAGGATAAAAGGCCAGAGATTGGAGAGGCAAACTGGTGTAACTGTAACCAATCCCACCCAATGTCACCTCAATGGGATGGTTCTTTCTGTTTAGGGTGTTAAGGCCTAGGGGAGATGTCCCCGATGACCTGGGGTTTTGAGAAGGCAAAGGATTATAAGACAAGAATAAGTTCCCCCCCTCACAAGTCACCACCGAGCAGATAGTCCGGATAATAGCCAATAATAAAGTATAACCAAAAAGAGAGATACACCTGCCTGAGACAAAGCAACAAGAAATTGATATATGCAAGCTTGCTCACTTGGTTAGTACTTCATATAAATCAATGACTATCTGATGCACATATAAGCAATTGGATAATAAATATTGACGAAGTCAATGTTTATAAAATAACAATAATATATAATGTCACTTCTTCAATAAATGCTAAGAAAAACGTGGCATTCAAATGTAACAATCAACACTTCATTCAATTAATGCCTTTAAACCACCATTCAATTGCTTAAAAGAGAAACGTTAGTTGCATAAATGATGTTTATAGCTAGAGATAACGACATCAGTAGGTTAGTTAGGTTAGTTTCTAAGCTAGGGTTAGCAGTTAGGGTTTCATTCAAAGTTTTGAGAGTTGTTGTGATCAAGTTCACTCAAGACAAGAGGTCTTAGATCAGTGCCTTAGGGTTAATGGAGTCAAAAGTAGAGGACACAGGAGCTAAGGATCAAAAAGATAGTACAACTAAGGACTAGAAGGTGAAGCTTTGAGGTGTTGCTAGGGCAAGGCCTCAAAGTCAAAACCCTAGGGGAGAGAGGCTCACCTTGGTGTAGGGGAACTAGGCCTCGGTGCTTTCTCCTCCTTCCTTAACTCAATGGCAATGATGGCTAGCTGAGAAAATAGCATAAAACCAAGACAAGAGGGTTTGGAAGGCAACGTGTTGCTACAGCAAGGCTTCACCAGCAAACCCTATGGGAAAAACGACTCTCAAGGTGTAGGRGAACTAGGCCTTGAGACGTCTTCTCCTTCTTAGCTYAGGAAAGGAAATGGCTAGCAAAATGAAGAGAAAAGAAGAGTGTAGCTACGGCTAGGCTCTCCCCTCTTCAAACAATGGCTGAAAAATCTCTTAATGGGGACATGAGACAAGGACCAATGATGTGTGCTTGTCACATAGGGTTTATTCAACAAATTTATAACAACATATGCAAGAAATAACAATAAAACCATTCCATCAAGAAGTTTTGCAGAAATTCACTTACATATCACCAAGAAAAGCATAGCAAACCCTAGTTGTAACGCCTTCCACCAAGAGAAATGCCAAAATATGCCAAGAAAGTCTTCCTTCAACAAGTGCGCCTCACAATTTCAGCTAAACAACCCAAGTATAGCACAAATTTCAGACCTCACTAATGAGTGAGTGAGAGATCATGAAAAAATGAGAGTAAAAACCCTCAATATATACTGTATCAATGACCTAATTTTGCTTTTAGGTCATAAAAAGGCCGACAAGGCCAAAATACTAAAAATCATATTGTTTTACATTAAATGACAAATTAAAACCCTAATCAAGCAACAAAAGGACGTCATCCCCTTTCTAGGGTGATGTTATCTCTTTCTAGGGAAAATGCAGCCTCCAGGAGCAAAACATTAGCCCCCCTTGGGCTTCTCCAAGCTGCCACATGTGCCAAACTGCCCTACCCATCTGCCAAAACATCCATGAAGCAGGGATGACATCATGGACCTCATGAGTGATGTCCTAGGCCTTCCAGGGCCAACGTTCCACTGAAAAGGGGACAACCCCCCTAAGTCAAGCTCTGCCAGGGTGCCTCTGGTGGAACACCCTCTTCTTCTCCAGTGCAAAGGCCCTGATCCATCTCTGTCCTGTCTCTGCCCCCTGATGGGGTCTCAACATCCATATGATGGGCTCTTCAACCCCATGGAGGTCTGAACTGATCATCTCCCCATGTGTACCAGTTCAAATGGTACCTGTCCATCGGGCATGATCCTGCACATCAACAACTATTCCCTCCATGGGCTCATCAGTCACAGGGATCATAGCAATGTCAATTACATCTCATCATCAATATTATGAAACACGTGCATAAAATCCCTAATACATCAATCAAAGCTCAAAGACATTACACAAGCCCACAATACACATTTGGAGAAAATGGCAGGCCGTCCTATTGGGTTAGTGTCCACTGGAAAAGGAAAGTTTTCGGAAGAGACCTCATCCAAGTGATGCAAGTGGGTGATGTGGTCAAGGGATGTCCAAGCAAGTGGGTGCAGTGAGGGCAGAGGATACAAAGCTTTACCTGTGGGTGCCTTTGTAGAAGGCGAGCTGCACCTGTCCTGGAGGCAAATCTTTCCAAGCCCATGCCTTTATTCTTTCCTTTTTAATTTTCTTTTTTCTTCAAGAGGCTAATCAGGGGACACTGCCCTAGCGTGGTGACCAGTGGTGACAGCGTTACCCACAAGTACTTTTGCAGAAATGAGAAGGTTGGCTCGTGATGAGACCCCCTTTCCCTTGGCCATGCAACCAAGAGTCACTACCCTGGCGTGGTAACTAGCTGGTGGCAATGTCATACTGTTAAGTACCCATGGACCTAATAGGTTGGCTCGTGATGAGACCTCCTATCCTCTGACTAGGTCTTGTTTTGTTATTTTTACGGGTCCCTCTTGTTTCTTGCTGAGAAGCCTTTTATTGCTTTCTCGGGGATCCCTGGGCGAAGCATCTCGAGGTTTTATTCTTAGGCTTTTAACTTTTTCCAGCTTGCTTTTACCTTCTGGGCCTTTAGCCCCTTCTTCCCATGAGGTAAGGTGTAATCCTATAAATAGGTCAACCCATTGCCCTGACAAGTGGAATGGGATAGGTGAGCGAGAAGCAAGATGAAAAAGTGGTGTTGTGAAGGGAGCATACGATGTCTTTTCAGAACCCCCCCCCGGTGGCAAAACGAAACCAAGGACACAGGCTTACTAGGGCATCCTGTCAATCCCCCCAGACATGGTTAAGTGGGCAAGTGTAAGATCCAAGCGTTTGTTAGAAACAAAAGGAATCAAATGCACATATTCAAGGGTTTTGATGATCAAAGTGACACATACCATGATCCCTGGACTAATTTCCTCATGGAGTAAGAACCATCTCTGACACAAGACTAAGCTGATGGTGATGGATGTTGTTGCTGCTGACAAGATAAAGGTGTTGGAAGAAAGAAAAGGTTGGCCCTCCAAGGCCATGCTAAAGTCAATCCTGCTCTCGGTACTCCATGTCTAGGACCTGTGGGCCTCGAGACATGATCTCCTAGTTATCCCTAAAAGTGGGGGATAAGAGTTCCTATTCGAGCTATAATTCTCAACACTCCCTCTTAGTGATGAAGACATTTTGCACCAATCCAAGTTTGTCTCTGAATGTCTCAAACTTCCCTCTTGTCGAGGGTTTGGTCAGAATATCAACTACTTGTTGATCCATCGTAATATACTAGATCTTCACTACTCCCATCGGAATCCGGTCTCGTATGAAGTGGTCTCTACTCCCTGCTGAGCTAGGTGCCATGGAAGTCTACTTCCTGGTGAACTAGGATACTGTTGTTGATCCCAAGCTAAAGAAACACCCTAAGGTGCTCTTCCTGTCAGCTGCACTGCTTGCCCAATTTGAGTTTGTATACACCCGCAACTTCCCTTCACCATCTCCAAAATATCTCATACCATACTCCACTGTGCCCCTCAAATACTTGAGCACATGTTTTGTCGCTACCTAATGCTCTTGCCTTGGCTCCACCATGAACTGACTCAAGGTGTTCACTACAAAACAAACTTGGGACTCCTTCCCACTTACTTCAAAGCCTCGAGGTTGCTTTGTGTACTTGGTGACTGGAGCAAAAGTCTCCTTGTAGTCCAATCCCTCTCTCTAGGAGAACCCTCTTGCCACAATCCTCAGTTCGAACTTCTCAGTGCTTCCATCTGCAAAATGCTTGATCTTGTAGAACCACCTGGAACTCACAACTGACTTCCCCTTTGATCTTGGCACTATGTCCCCAATATCATTTTTCATGATGGAGGTGTACTCCACCATGGCACCCTGCCATACCTGCTAGTTTATTGCCTCTTGAAAACTAGAAGGCTTGGAATCTAGAATGTTGTTCATCAATTCCATATAGTTTGGAAACTTCTTCGGAGGTTTGCTCTCTCTGAATGTGCTCCTAGGAGTCTCAACATGCTCTTGAGCATCCCTCAATATTTGAGTGAACCATCGAGGTCTCCTAAAAGAAGTGCAAGGGGATATTGTCTCCCATTGTATTTCTTTGGAAATCACTGGTGATCTAGGCTCAACCTTCAAAGCTTCTTGCTCCCCATCCTCTATCACTAGGTCTAGAATCTCCTTAGACGTATTCTTGTTGCTTGGTAAAATAGCCTTGGCATGCTTTCCAAGCGTGCACCCTTTGCATACACCATGCTGCTCAATACCAAACTTTGGAAGACTTGTGACTATCTCCCTTAGAATAGGCAATGCCTTGTGATGCAAGTGCCCCATCCTCTTGTGCCACAACTTGCACAAGTTGCCACTGTCATACACCAAGGCTCGAATAGGTTCACCCTGCAACTTGTACAACTTACCTTCTCTAACCCTTATTACCTGAGGTGTATATAGGCTAGATTCCTTCGGTCTAGTGAGGATTTGCTGGTTCTTGAACTCCATTGCAAAGCCCTTATCCTCCGTAACCAAAACTGAAAGCCAGTTTTTCCTGAGACTTGGTACAAACAAGACATCATCAAAATCTAAAGAATTACCTGATTTGAGCTGGAAGGGAATAGTACCAACTCCTGATACAAGGTAATTGGCATCATCACCAAGCTCAACCTATACTCTCGAGTCTTGCTTCTTTAGACTAGAAAATAATTGTCGGGCTGATGCTATATGTCGAGATACCCCATTGTCCACATACCACACATTCCTCGAAATCACACTGGTAGAAAGGCAAGATACCAACGAAAAATCTTTCTCGAACTTGGCAGTAAACTTGTTCATCTAAGTTTCCGCAAAGGTTGCTACCTGCTTCTATTGTTGCTCCTCTTTACCCTTGTTCTTCTCTAGACACTGTGATGCATGATGACCATGCTTATGACAAATGAAGCACTTGATTTTACTCAAGTCCTTCTTTCCTGGCTGTGAGGTTGACTCCTCACTCCTTCCCTTACCCTTGTTGGGTCCTTTACCTTTGCCCTTATTTGACTGACCAAATAGAGCTAGGTTCTCTTCACCATCCTCCTTGCTAGCATTTGAATCCATCTGAGTCTCCTCCTGGATACAATCATCCCAAAGTCTCTCAAAGTCGGGAAGGTTTTCCCAAGTGTAGATACCTTTGACAAATGGTTCCCATGAAGTTGGGAATCCATTCTGTGCCATGTTCACTAACTCTGCATCTTCAACCTTCTTCCCAACTGTTGCAAGTTGATCACGAATCTGTATGATCTTTATAAGGTAACTGGTGACCGTGTTTGATTTGGTCATCACTATAGATCTGAGTTTGTTCCACAATACCATCTTCCTTTTTATGTTCCGAGTCTGGTAGAGACTAACGAGGGCATCAAACGTCTCATTCACTATCTTCTTCTCTGATACATGAGAGATCAGATGATCCTTTATGGCATCCAACATCATCTGCTTGACCTTCACTTCCCTCTTGTTGTGAGCTACCAACTACTGTGGATTTGTAGGCGGAGTCACAACATTCTTGATAATATCCCAAAGATCATTCTCTTCTAGTAAGAATGTAACCCTCACCTTCCATGATAAGAAATTCGAGGCACCATCCAATCTGTCCTCAAACTTGAGGCACACTACTGCCATCTCCGAGATCTATTCCACAAACTCTGAAATCTGAAAATAAAACTTTGAAACCCTCTCACTGCTGGTCCTTCTTCCCTGTAGTTGATTTAAAGCTTTAAATACTAGAGAATCTCAATCAGAGAAATAAGTTTTGATACCATGTTAAAAAATCCCAGCCCTAGGTGACTAAAGTCCTTATGATCTGAATCAAACAAGTAGATCGCTGAATTTAATTAACGCAGAAATAAATTTCAGACCATAGCATTAATCACACAATAGTTGGTGTTACAACATAATGCACAATCATAACATGGATTCTAGCTAAGGAGGAAGGGAGCGCACATTATTGTGGGCCTATGAATGTAAGTTGATGACAAAGCAAAAGGGAGTGCCCCTGCTGGGCCCCACATCCATATGTAATCATGCATACATTAGCCTTAAAAGAAAAGAAGGGGTGCCCTCATGGACCCCACATAGCACCTTGATGTAATGTATTTCAAGTTTTCAACAATGTTTTTTTAGCTAAGGATGAGAAGCACACTCCTAGAGCCCACCAGTTTCATGTGTAATATCCAAACATTAGAAAGAAGGAGGTCACACCTTCTAAGTGGGTCCAGCTTCTAGAAGAAGCTGGGTGCTCCCCCCTGGAAACCTAGCCATTGGGGTTATCTTGGGTTATTTTAGGTGGCCCTTTGCTCATTGTAAACGGTTGTTGAAGAGTTGTGAACTGGAAGCTCTGCTCATTTTTTATAAACCGCTTGGGGATGGTCCTGTAAGGCGCCCTAGAGACTGGAATTCGCCCTGAGTTTTCCATCATTGGCTGTGTAACTAGTGCGCCCTGGTACTAGGGTATTATCTTCTGGTTTGACAATAAATTGGAATGTTTCTATTGCTGGTTTTTCTCTCTTCTAATGGTAAACCCACTTCAGATTTGTTTCATGATAATTTGATTTTGCATAACTCATATTTCCTGTCCACTTTGGCAGAAATTTATGGTGAACTTCTCTGCTTTATTTAGAAACTAGATTTGGGTTTGGTCCCTGCTTGTATGTCACAGCTAGAGCCACCCTTTCTGCAATAGAGTGATCCATCTCAAGGATTTCCAGAACCCTATTCGCCCAACTACACTTCAAGGCACTGGTGAACCTCTTTTTCAACCATATATTTTACTTGATAACTCAAATTTTCTCTGGGATACAGGTCTGAAATGCTCCAGCGTCCCATTCTCAAAGGTCTGCTGTCCCAGTACTTTTGCCAGCGCCCTGTGTGTCACTGTCACAAATTTGAAAGCGCTAGACTGTTCACTCACACACAGACCTGTAGCTACAATAGTAAAGTTCACTTCTGTTCTGTGTTACAAATTTCGCCATTCTTTTTCATCATTCCAAATTCACTTAAGCACTTGGCTGTTGTCATTGGTTCATTTCTGCTTAAGTAGCTTGTTAAGATATCTTTACAAATATGCCAATTAGCATGATGGGCATCTCACTTGTTTGCTGAAAAAGGTTGTTCTAGATAATCACCTCACATTTTAGCAACAATATTATGTTTGAAATCTGGTTATGTAATGCTACAGCACTAAGAGTATTATACAACAGCATTGTAACTATATATAACCAGGAGGCTGTAAGGTTACCCACCAACTGTTTGACAAAATGATCACATGAAACTCTTATATCTACATGGCAGCTATCAATTCCTTCCCTTTCCTACCGATTTCAAGTTCACCTTTACAAGCTGGAAAGTTTTTTTGTAAGCCTAAGAAACCAAGGTTTTACCAATATATGGTTTGTGCTTTGAATTGGAACCTATAATATTGCAAAATCAGATCCCTTTAGGATGCACGCAAATTGTTTGACGGAATAACTCAGTGAAATTTCTCATATTTGTATGAGCCGTTTGGTTTTCTGAATTTCAAATCTGTGTGTGAGCTGTTTATCAACCATTGAATAAACAAAATACTGCATTCTGCTCAAAAGTACAGGATTGTGAGGTTGCTGTCAAAGTGTTCGGTGAAAGGCATCTTGACCTTTTGAATATTTGCACAAGAATCTAATTCCTTCTTTCCGTTTGACAAATTAAAGCCAGGACAGTCACACTTAGCCCTTGGCAACTTGCAGAATTATTGCTTGGTTTGGGTTTCTTTGCAAAGACAATAATTGTATTTTGTTCATGGTCAAAACAGAGAAGAATGGTATGCTTGAGTTTAACATTATTTAATTTATGATGCGACTTCTCTATTCTGAATTCACTTAAGTGCTGTCGATTAAAGTGTAAAACACTCTTAAGTCTGCTTTCTGTCTGAGATATCACCTTGAGACTGCTGTTTGCGAACAGATCTGAAAAGACTTACAAGAACCCCAGGCTAGTAAAACTCAAGTATTCTGTTCTGTTTTGTTGATATTCATATATCTGAGTTTTTTCTGTTTTTATATCTCTGGCTAACATGCAAATTTAGAAGTGTTGTGTCCTGTCTTTCATGCATGCAGACTTTGAAGTAGTTTGTTTATGAGAGCATTTTTGGGAAATAGTTGGTTTGGGTAAGGCTTTGAGAGAGGCTGATTGAGCGAGTGTATTGATTATGCTATATCATTGACTTCTCCCTTTTCCAGAAAAGAGCTTTCCCGGGGTATACTCAAACTACAACCATAGATACCATATCATCCCCTTTACATTGGTCTTGTCTACGCCATCATACAAGAGGGTAGCTTTGGGAAGGCTCCCTTTAGGTGACTTGTGTTCATCTGAGAAGACTGGAGAAATGGGAGCCTAGGTGATAGCGGTTCCCCTTTCTGAGTTGCCATCGGTTATGTGATGTCCCGTTCCCAAGAATAGCCTCAATAGGGAGTGACTTAGTAGTCTATCTATTCCTATAGACTATGGTCAGGCACAAACATGGAACAAAGGGAGAAATAAGGGTGAATAAATGGCTAAACGATGAATTAAGCCAAAAAGCATAGGAAAAGTCATTTAAGCCAAAGTCAATGGAGAAATAGAAGAAAAAGGTGTTAAGGGGGGACTTAATTAATTATTCACATTCGACTTAGGAGGAAAGACACCTAGCTTAAGTGATGTCAACGACAAATTAGATCGGTGGAGGTATAAGAAGAGGAATTCGACCTAATTCTTCATTATGTTATGATTTTGATTTGAGAACAGGTTCCAGAGGAGGAAGTGGACCTCAGCATATGTTTTGTGGATTTATGGAGGAAGCCACCACCACAGATCGGTTTTGGTGTTGGAAGACACACCCTAGCCTATTGGGAGTACCATCGAGGTACTTCACCATGCCAGATCCATATTCTGTATACCCAGTTCAGAGAGTGCACATCGCAGCCAATGAGGGTGCAAGGGTTGGAGACAATTTTGTGTAGTTGGACGAGACTAGGGCAGATCTCGTCATTTCCTTTCGACCCAGTTGAGAGGGAGCCATGGCGCTTCTTTTGAGCCATCAGTCATCAGATTCAGACGGTGGAATCTGCTAAGGCGCACCAGACAGCCAGGAAGTGCGCAACACTTGGGAAAGTACATTGGGGTTTCTAGAGAGCTCACCGGATCAGATCCAAGGAAACCCTCTCGCTCTATTTTAGAGGAGGCTAGGGCACTCATTTTGAGACAAGTATCATCTGATTCCGTCGATGGAATCATCAGGGCCCATGCCAGAGCCCAGGAGGTACGCAACCCCCTAGGGGATCTCATCCAGGGTCCATCCAGAGCTTCAGTGAGCTGATCTTCAGTCTGATAGATATTGGGAGGAGCCTAGAGGTCAGGGTGCACATTTTGGGACAATTTTCAGGCCGATCGGACGAGTGCAGTGACTAGGGTGAATATATCCTTCATTTGCAGCAGTTGCCGTGAGTTTCCAGAGTTGCATGTAGCCGATCTATCCATGCATATTGCAGATCCATTCACATCTTCTGATCACGGGTATTTAATATTAGTCACATTGTATTCTAGTGATGATCCATGAGATCTAGCTGATGATTAGTTATCTGCTTTCAACATATCAGTTTTATTTCCCGATATTTCATATAATACATGCTATTGAGTTGTGTGGTTCCTATTTACTTGCATGCATGAGTTAATTGTAAAACACTCTCTCTATCTGAACACACACATGCAAAATCACCATGCATGTTAAAACAAAGACTCTAAAATGCATCTAGAAACCCCCAAAGTATCAAATCTAAGAGCCTAAACACTAGTTCAGTAGTTCATATCCAGATCCACCGAATTTGGGATATTTTAGGTTAGTCACAGGTGTTGACCTTGCTTCTCTAAGCATGACAAATCGAGTGGTAACAGCTGGAAATCAAATAGCGAAAGCATAAAAATTAATCTCACATACATTAGCGATTACCCCTTCAAATCAGCTTTTCATTCCTTCGAAAAACTTACAAGGAAACCTCCACACGTTTCCCAAAGAACAAGTTTGCATGGTTATCAAAAAACACCTTGAACTTGAGTGGAACAACCTGCCAAGAGAGTACACCCCACTGAAAAAACCAGAAACAACAATTTTCTTCTATACGACATTACATAGCTGCTGTAAAGTTTCTGTATGACTATAAGGTCCTGTTAGTACGACCGTACGAAAATCTACGAGACTGCTTGCTGCATGAAAATGCCTCTTTCCTGGCTACCTGCTCTCTCTTTGTCGCTCAACCTACTCAAATGCTCAATTGTGCTTAAACTCTCTATCTTGACCTATCTTTATAGTTTTCGTTGAGACCAAAACCCTAATCTATTTCTAAGATTACGTCTAGTCTAAGTCATGGAGGAATGAAATACACTTTTTAGACTCGACTGCTAAAATAAGACTTTCACTTTTTAACTAAAGTGAATTACAAAATAAAATTTCTTTTCGAAAATAGAATTACTTCTCCGAAAATATCTTGAAATACTTCTTGCACATTCACACTAAACCTACGCGGAAGTTCTTGTTTGAGTTATAATTATCAACAAATTTAACTTAAAAACTATTAATGCTAACATAGAAGGTATGATCAGGTGATTGGTTGATATGGTTGGAGAAGTGCTTCATGGTGAAATCCTTTATGGATTCCCTTATAGTTATACTACCAAGTATTTGGAATAATGTCTTAGGATGCTCATAGATAGGTTCAATGTTATATTTGAAGAAGATAACATTCTTAAGGTAACTAATTAAGAGGAAATTGTGGGCATTGTTACTTTATCACATAATGCACTAGTGCTCTCATGGCTTCAAGTTGCATTTTATGCAAAGGAGTAAAAACTATTTGAAGTGCATAGGAGGCTAGAAGTAGCCATTGAAGTGGCATCACACAAGTGTGAGCAAGATAAGCTCATTGAGACATGCATAAAATATTCAAAAGAGATAGAAGCTATGAGAAAGAGATGCATTACAAATATAGCTTGAGTATTTTGGACAAAAATTGTCCGTGACAAGGGAGAAGCTAAGCATGGCAGTGAACAAGGGCAAAGCAATAGTTTTGCAACATGACAACTTGAAAGGGCTTGTGGATGACCAAGCAATATAACTTGAATAAATGAGAAGGGAGTTTTAGGTGAGTGAATATGTGTAAGGTACCATATCTATTATAATAAGCCGAAAACAAAAATATTACAGAGAATAACAACGGAACAACACAATAGATGAAACCACAACACCAGAATAATACCTTTATTGATAGGAAACAATGTTCACTTGCCTTTTTGAGGAGGCAACCTCCAACAGAGCAACACTCTATTGCAATAATTCTCAAGACAAAACTTCCCATACCCTCTACTCCTATTTATACTAAATCTATCCATCCAAAAGAACAATCTAGAGGAAGATTCTTTTAGAAGTGAAAGCTTCTATTAGGTTTTCTTACATTTGACTTATTCTTCCTTATTTCTAGGCCTTATTGATATTGACCTTTATTACATGGAAATATATTATTCTGCCTACGTGAGGGGTTAGGGAGGTTAGGTCCGTAACATGCCCTTCCCCTTAAAAACAACATTGTCCTTAAGGCTTGAGATGAGGAAATTGTTGCAGAATGGTAGCTGGCTCCCAGGTGGCATATTCTAGAGTTGTATATTTCCACTGGACTAGCACTTCCTTTGATGGTGTGCTGACGAAGACGACACTCACGCTGGTCCAAAAATGCTTGTGGATGCAACCAAATGGAGCCTTCTTCATCCAACTTGGGAAGGCTGGTTTGAGTTTGACACTTAGTTCCAATCACTTGCTTTAAGCAGGAGACATGAAAAACATGATGGAGCTTAGGATGACTAGGCAAAGCTAACTAATAGGCCACCTGTCCCACGTGCTTGAGAACTGTATAAGGACCATAAAATTTGGGCACCAATTTCTGACAATGGTCACCCTTGAGTGAAGTTTTGTTATAAGGTTGCAGTCAAAGAAACACCTGGTCTCCTTCAACAAATTGATGTTCAGAGCAACCTTGATCTGCTTGTTGCTTCATGCGATTCTAAGACATGACCAAATTCTCTTTGAGGGTAGGGAGAATAGCCTCTCGAACTATAAGCGTTTGGTCAACCGCCTGGACCTTTGAGACACCTAGCATGTATGAGAGAACTGAAGGGGGATTTTGTCTATATACTGCTTCAAGAAGAGTCATGCGAGTAGTTGCATGGTAAGAAGTGTTGTACCACCATGCAACTAGTGGTAAATGTTATTCTCGATTTCTAGGGGTCCTAGACATGGAGTACCAAGAGTAGGATTGACCTAAGCATGGCCCTGGAGGGCCCATCCTTTTCTTCTTTCATCAGATTCGTCTTGTCAACAACAACAACATCCATCACCATCAGCTTGGTCTTGTATCGGAGAAGCCTCTTGCTCCATGAGGTAATTGGTCCAGGTATCATGGTATGTGTCACTTTTGATCATTATAACCTTTGGATATATGCATCTAACTCCTTTTTGTCTCTGACGATTGCTTGGATCTTACATTAACCCACTTGACCATGTTTGGGGAGATTGACAGGGTGTCCTAGCAAGCCTGCACCCATGGGTTTTGGTTTGCCATCGGGGGGATTTCTGAAGAGCCATCGTCTGCTCCCATCATACCACCACTTTTTCATCTTATCTCCTGCTCATTTATCCCATTCCCCTGGTCCGAGCATTGAATTGACCTGTTTGTAGGGTTGCACCTTATCTTGTGGGAAGAAGGGGCTAAAGGCCCAGAAGGTAAAAGCAGCTGGTAAAAGATAAAAGCCTAGAAATAAAACCTCGAGATGCCTCGCCCATGGATCCCCGAGAAGACAATAAAAACCCCTTAGCAAGAAACAAGAGGGACCCAGAAAATAATAAACAATACCTAGCCAAGAGGATAGGGGGTCTCATCACGAGCCAGCCTATTAGGTTCATGGGTACCTAACAATATGACATTGCCACTATCTGGTTACCACGCCAGGGCAGTGACCTTTGGTTGCATGGTTGAGGGAAAGGGGGTCTCATCACGAGCCAACCTTATCATCTCTGTGAAAGTACTTGTGGGTAACACTGTCAGCTCTTGTCACCATGCCAAGGCAGTGTCCTCCGGTTAGACCTTGAATGAAAAGAAAAAGAAGAAGAAAAAGCAAAATAAAGAAAGAATAAAGGCAAGAATGGGCTTGGAAAAAATTGCATCCATGACGGGTACAACTCGCCTTCTACAAAGGCACCCACAGATAACATTATGCATCCCCGGCTCTCACTCTACCCACTTGTCTGGACATCCCCTAGCCACAACACCTCGTTTACATGGCTTGGATGAAACCTTCCTGGGAACTTCCCTTCTCTTGTGGATACTAGCCCAATAAGATGTCTTGTCCTTTTCTTCGATCTTGTA
>ML800029.1:17436-27491 GCA_009831015.1 Picea engelmannii
CACACAAGTAGGTCATTGTCTCATGTCCCCTGATAGAAAAACGTTTTAGCCATTGAAGAAGAAGAATAGAGCCTAACCATTGCTACACTATTTCTTTCTTTTTCCCTTAAGCTAGTCGTACCTTTGAGCTTCAAGAGGAAGAGGACGTCCCGGGCCTAGGTTATCTACACGTAGGGCCGTTTTTCTTTTAGGGTTTAATGAAAGAGACTTGCCTTAGCAATACTCTCCCTCTTTAAACTCTCTCGTCTTGATTTTCCTTTTCATTGAGCTAGTTGTTTGCCGGGAAGGAGGAGAGAGCACGAGGCCTTGATTAAGCAACACCGGAGTGAGTCTCTCTCCCCTAGGGTTATGTCTTTAAGGCCCTGTTTTAGCAACACCTTGAAACCTTTCCCTCTTGTCCTTTGAATCTCATCCCCTTCAACTTGTGTGTCCTTCATCTTTTTGACTCCATAACCCTTAGGCACTGATCTTGGGCCTCCAACGTTGAAGTGAAAGTGATTAAACAACTCTCAAAACCTCTTATAAATTGAAACCCTAACTAACTACTAACCCTAAAACGCTGACGTCACCCTTGGTTATTTCATCTTGAAGCAACAATTTTCATTTATTAAGCAATTGGATGGTGGTTTGATGCATTTATTGAATGAGGATTGATTGGATACATTGATTGCTACATCATCTTGATATTTATTGGTGAAGTAATATTAGTTCATTGTTGCATTAACAAACATTGACTTCGTCAATATTTATTGTTATAATTGCTTATATTGATATCAGATAGTCTTATGAAGTACTAACCCATTGAATCATAGCTTGCATATATATATATATATATATTGGTTTGCTTTGTTCCGGGCAGGTGTTCTTCTTTGGGCCTACACTTCATTATTGGTTGTTTAGTCGGGATCGTCTGTTTTGGTGGTGACCTGTGAAGGGGGAACTTTACTTTGATCCTTAAACCTTTGCCTCTTCAAAACTCCAAGTTACCGAGGACGTCTCCCCTGGGCCTAACCTCCCTAAAGAGAAAGAACCTCCCCATCGTGGTGACATTGGGTGGGATAGGTTCCTGTTATGCCAGTTTGGCCTTCTACTTCATTGCTACTTGACCTAGCTACAAATTGTGCGATAACAGTAACCATTGAGCCCACTGGTTTTTCCTTTCAGATGCAAAACACCTCAAATATGTTTCCAAACACTTATTGACAACTTTAGTTTGACCATCAGTCTAGGGATGACAGGTTGTGCTGAGATGCAATTGGGTGCCCTGTAGCCTGAACAATTCTTGCCAAAAATTGGTGGTGAAAGTGGGATCATGATAAAAAACAATAGAATGAGGCATGCCATGAAGCTTGAAGACATGATCCATGAAAAGTTGAGCCACAATGGAGGTGGTAAATGGGTGTTGAAGAGCACAAAAATGAGCATACTTGGAAAGACGATCAACGATCACCATGATGATTGACTTATTGCCCGATTTAGGTAAGCCCACAATAAAATCCATAGAGATGTCCCTCCAAATAGTGGGTGGAATCGGAAGCGGTTGTAGTGTGCCAGGAGCTTTGACTGTTTTTCCCTTGTTACGTTGACAAGGATTACATTCTGCCACAAAAGTGCAAACATCCTGTTTCACACCATCCCAGAAAAAAGAACATTTGACTCGGTCATAGGTTTTGGTAAACCCTAAGTGCCCATCTGTGGGTGTAGCATGAAGCTCAGAAAACACCGTGGATTTAAGTTGTGATTGTTTACTTAAATAAAAACGACCTTTGTAGTGAAACTCATCATTGTGCTAAGAGTACCCAGGGGACACTGGAGAATTGGCTTGCAATTGTTGGATCAGATGCATAATTTTGGGGTCTTGTAGCCATTCCTAGCAAACAACTTGGAGCCAATCTGGTACAATGAAGGAGAGGGAAAAAATAGACCCTTCATCTTCACATTTTCTTGAAAGAGCATCAACAACCACATTTTCTTTGCCTTTCTTGTAAATGATCTCATAATCATATCCAAAGAGCTTAGTCACCCATTTTTGTTGCTCCAGGGAGGAAGGTGGTTGTTGTAGAAAATACTTGAGGCTTTGATGATCTGTCTTAATTTGGAAGCGTTGCCCCCATATATAAGGCACCAGAGATCCAC
This sequence comes from Picea engelmannii, assembly GCA_009831015.1. Lineage (NCBI taxonomy): Eukaryota > Viridiplantae > Streptophyta > Pinopsida > Pinales > Pinaceae > Picea > Picea engelmannii. The sequence continues at coordinate 19,573 of ML800029.1, forward strand.
TGCATGTAGAATAGCCAACGTTTCCTTTTCATAGATTGATTGGCCCAAATGTTGCTCTGACAGTTGTTCGCTGGTAAAGGCCAAAGGCCAACCATCTTGCATAAGGATTGCTCCAATTTCTCTCCCGGAAGCATCACATTCTAGGACAAAGGTATTTGTGAAATTAGGAAGGGCCAGGACCTGAGTGGTGCACATAGCTGCCTTCAAGGCTTGAAAGGCCCGATCAACTGCGGGAGTCCAAGTGAAAGAATTCTTTTTAAGGAGTGCAGTGAGAGGCACCGCAATCTTTCCATAATTCTTAACAAACTTGCGATAATATCTTGTTAAACCCAGAAAACCACGCAATCTTTTGAGAGTCTTGGGGCAAGGCCAATCCTGCATAGCTTCAATCTTCTTAGGATCCACCCTGACACCTGTCTTGCCAATAATATGACCAAAGTACTCGACTTTCGAGGCTCCAAAAACACAATTAGATTGTTTGATGAAAAGTTGGTGTTGAGAGAATAAATGTAGAACTCGATCCACATGAGCAAGATGAGTTGTCCAGGTTTTACTATAGATGAGAATATCATCAAAGAAAACTAAGACAAAATAACGGAGAAAAGAACGAAAGACATGATTCATGAGGCTTTGGAAAGTGTAGGGAGCATTACACAAGCCAAAGGGCATGACCAAAAACTCATAGTGGCCCTCATGAGTTTGAAATGCAGTCTTATGAATGTTCGCCTCTTTCATACGTATCTGGTGGTAGTCATAACAAAGATAAAGTTTAGTAAAGAACTGGGCACCACTCAATTCATCTAAGAGATTATCAATGACAGGAATGAGAAATTTGTCTTTGATGGTGAGTTTGTTGAGCGAGCGAAAGTTACGACACAGGCTCCAAGAGACTTATTTCTTAAGTACCATGACCACAGGAGAAGAATAGGGGTCGTACTAGGACGAATAACGCCTGCGGTGAGCAATTCTTGAACAATTTTCTCAATTTCATTTTTCTGGGAAAAGGGATGACGATAGCGACGAACATTGACAGGAAGGCTGTCAGGGACAAGGGGAATGGAATGATCATGTACACCACTGGAAGGAGGAAGTCCCTGGGGAGTGGAAAAAACAACTTGATGTTTGGAGAGGATGGATTGGAGGTCCAACGACACAGAGGAATGGCATTTTTTGAGGAGTTTTTCCATGGGATGGGAACTGATGATCTCATGGGAACCTGCTGTGATGCCTTGGAACTTATATTGTTGGCCCTCCTGGTTGAATTGGATGGTTAATTCCTTAAAATCCATGAGAATGGGACCCAAAGTCCTAAGCCATTTGACACCCAACACAATGTCACAACCACCCATGTCAATAACAAACATGTGAGATTTCATGTGGTACTGACCAATTTGGAGACACATTTTCACAACTCCCCTCACATTTCATGGACTTGCCATTGGTAATCATGATTTGAAAATTATTGACTGCACAAATACAACAATTAGTTTCTTGGGCAATGTGGCGATGAATAAAATTATGGATGCTTCCACTGTCAACAAGGATGATGATCTTCTGATGCTTAATGTAACCAATTAGTTCGAGGGTTTGGGGAGCAGAGAAGCCAGTGAGAGCATTCAGGGAAATGATTGGTTCAACTTCAGGAAGGTCGGAAGGTGGAGTCATGTCTGTCGGTTTAGGTGACTCGACCACAGGCGGAGCTTTGACATTGTCTTTAGAAACATCGTCAGAGATGGCCATAAAAATATTTTGTTCCTTACACTTGTGCCCATGAAAATATTTGTCATCACAATTCTAACAAAGGCCCTTGAGTTGGCATTCAACCATTTTTGCCCTGGTCAATTTATGGATCTTTAGTGGAGTGGAAGGAGGAGTGGGAGTGATTGGTTTAGGGCGAGGAATAAAGGAGGATTTTTTGGTTTGAGAAGAACAATCTGTTGTGCTTCCTTAGCTCTTTTAGTAGCTTCCACTCAACTCTGAGGCCGAGCCATGAGGACATGGGCACAAATCTCATCCTTGAGGCCACTAATAAAACATTCTCGGAAAAAAAAAACATCAGACATGCCCTCTGTGCGGAAAGCCAATCGCTCAAAAGCAGCTATAAAGTCTTCCACTGTGCCAAATTGATTCAAGTTTTTCAAACAACCTAAATGGTGGGTGTCAGTGTCAAAGCGTTCATAAAGTTCTGCAACAATTTGTGTCCAAGCCACATACCCTTGGCGGGCATTTTTTTTCCATTTCCACCATCACCAACATTTCAAATCTAGATGGAGAACACCATACCTTAGTTTGGCTAGCTCATCAGTAATGCCCTACAAAGAGAAATAATATTCCATTGGAGTGACCCAGCCTGTGGGATTCGAGCCATCAAATTTGTTCACCTCCACACGAGGGGGACATAGGTCCTGCTGAAAGTTGTGGGGAGGAAAAGAGGTGGACTGGGAGGATTCAGGACCATCAGGGTTATAAGGTGTGGAAGAAGAGAAAGGATCTGGGGTGGGCTTAAACAAAGCGGTCAAAGTGTTCACTGCATCCTGACATTGCTGACATGTGGCGGTCAATTGAGTGATGGTTGTGGGAAGTGATTCGAGCAGAGCAAGTCGAGAGTTGATGTTACCAATATTGGACATATTGGAAGAGATATCATTATGAGTTTGGTCATGATCTTTGGCCAAGGAGTGAGACATTGTTCCCAATCTTGGCTGCAAGTGTGGGCCATGGGGACGGGACAGGGGAAAAAATGGGACCGCACAGAAATGAGTTACTGGTGATCGGTACCACTACGATCAGTGCAAGAGAGGAAGTCAATGGGATAGATTGCTAATAGGGGGGGCGGGAAGGGGTCGGGTCCATGGAAAACAAATTTGTTGAAAAATGATAGGTATGACTGCGATCAGGGCGAAGAGAGGAATCCATTTTTTTTTTTAATTTTTCTACTCCTGCGGAGTTATACTCCGATCTGAATAATACTGCAGTGACGAAATGACCAAATGTTTAACATGAAAAATGTGTAGGAATTTTGCAACTAGAATGCAGGAGGCACAGTTGCACAACAATAGATGTTGTCTGTTCTGTTTCTGTTTTCGTCCCAAAGGTTAGGGTATTCAGGGTTTCTACAGACAAGGGTTTGCCATGTGCTATAGCTCTCTAATATATGTGCGGGGTCCAACAATACTACTTGGCCCAATATCTCAAGGTACCAACTAAGGAATCCAGACTGTGCCCTTAGTTGTACTACCTGACTACCCAGGTACTAGAGAGTATCTTCCCGAGTTTTGTTTTCGGTGGCACTATAAAAAATAGGCAACCAATTAGTTTATCTACGAAGGGCTTCAAGATATCTAGGTCGATCCGTATATAGCTGTTGTCTGATGCGCTACCACTCGAAGGGGTACCAACATGGGTTACAAGGGTGGCCAACAATGTGCGCTTAACTACCACTTGTAGTTCCTGCATGTATGCTTCCTCGACTACAGATTTATGCACTGAACATCAAATATCTGTAGCTTTAAGACACCAGAATACGTCTCTACCCTGAAAAAAATTAACCCACAATTTTTTGAAAAGGAAAGTGCTCTGATACCACTTGTAAGGTACCAGATCTATTATAATAGCCGAAAACAAAAAAATTGCAGAGAATACCAACGAAATAACACAATAGATGAAACCACAACACTAGAATAATACCTTATTGATAGGAAACAATGTTCACTTGCCTTTTCGAGGGGGAAACCTCTAGCAGAGTAACGCTTTATTACAATAATTCTCAAGACAAAACTTTTCATACCCTCTACTCCTATTTATACTAAATATATCTATCCAAAAGAACAATCTAAAGGAAGATCCTTCTAGAAGCGAAAACTTCTATTATGTCTTCTTACATTTGACTTATTCTTTCTTATTGTTAGGCCTTATTAATATTGGCCTTTATTACATGGAAATATGTTATTCTACCTATGTGAGGGGTTAGGGAGGTTAGGTCCCTAACAATATGATAAGGAGTCTAAACACAAATTAGAGACCTATCAAGTGCTCCATACCACTTTATAATAATAGATTTGGAACTAATTTCTTTAAGAAAGCATGCCACAAACGTATAATTTTTTTTGTTTAAAAACAATTGAATGATGTATATAAATTTTCGATTCTAGGGCAATTAATGCAACTTCAAAAATTTCACTTCACAAGGAGATTTTCCATATCTTAACCTTGTCAATTTATAGCCTTATTGCTGATCTGAAATATGCTTTTACAACATCTAACAATGGACAATATTTCACTCATTTTCAACCCCAATCAATAAGGCAATCCAAGAGAAAAGATACCAAATGTGTGCCAACAAGTTTTAGCTCTCTAGGGAAATCTTATCTAGCATAAACTAGATCTGAAGTGTACTTTATGAAAACAATAGTTATAGCAATAAATTTTCCCTAATATCTTCAATATCAATGTTAATACCTTTAACAATTTCATCTTTAACTTATGTCAAATCAGTGAGACATCTTACTACTTGAAATTATCAAACCATGAAGATGAAGATAGTTGAAGATCAAATATACAATAAGCCAATTTTGGACAATTAAAAACTTCATTCATATATATATATATATATATATATATATATATCACAAGCCAGTACAACCCTTCAATCTCTCCAAAACCCTAGCTAGGAAAAGCTAAGAAAACCCTAGCCAACACCAAGGAGTTCCAACAAGCAAGCATCACATTAGCAAGTCCTTGTAAGCAAGACGTCTTCTCTTTTCCTCAATAAGTACAACCTAGGGTTTATTCCACAAAATACTAATTCTAATGTCTCCAAGGGATGAAACTCTAACCCTAGTATTCAAGATGCTCCAAGAAACTATAGCACCTCCAAGACAATAGATAAAGTACAAAGAAGAGGTAAAACAAGAGAGAGACTAGTTTGGTACTCTCATCACATCTCTACCACAAGATGATCAAGATGCTAATGAAAAGTTTCTCTTTTTTCTCTATACATAAGAGACGTAAGGGGGGTTGATAATACAAGTTTGAGCCTACTACAAACACACGTAGGCTCACACATGTGAAGCGCTATACTCCAAGGGTACACATCTCAATCTCCAAGTTGATGTTGTACAAACGCAAGGCTCCAATGTAAGGGTGCTTTATGAGATGTGTCCAACGATCATATTATAAATCTCCAAGGAATCCAATGCTCCTCCTAAGCCATGCACTCTATTGGGTGCACTCCATCTGCATGAGCATTGTCCCCACTTAGGCATCCTCAAGCCAACTCCATTCCTCCATGTAGGCATACAAGCCACCTTATGTTGTTTAGGGCTCAATGCCCTCCTTTAAAATGCCAAACGATCCTCTGCCAATGCAAGGTGTTCTCTCAAGTAGGCAACCAATTTTCACATGGCTATCAGGAAGAATGTCCCCAAGATGTCTAAAGATAAGGAAGAATGTGATGCAAGCATGCAAGTTTTGTGAACTTGGGGAAGTTGTCGAGGGTTCAAAAATTTGTGACACACTAAGTGAATTCATGAATCTTTGCAAGTTCGTTGCTAAAATGATAAGGAGCCATGGGAGCAACAATGAACTTTTTTCTTTGAAGACATCTCTATCTCAACAATGGGTTCCAACAAGAAATCTATCTAGATCTCAACTCCATAACCACTAGCCCCAACCTAAATAACTCACTAGTTAAAATCAAAGGGCTAGGCTAATGAGATTAATTCATTAAAACTTCATTCAAAACCTTAAGTGAAAACCATGATCATAGAGTTGTTATAGATATAGGAGTTTAAAGATTTCTCTAGGCCAGTTGATCATGTCCTCACAGTGTTCTCTTCCACTTGCGAGCATATATAGCCTTGACGAAGTCACTAGGCATCACAAGCATTGCTCTGTTGCCAATGAGAATCCATATCCCCGGTTGAGATACTTGTATTTTCCATTATGATCTAAATTTCCTTTCCCTTTCCTTTACCTTTTGATTTTGCTTTTAGCCATTGGTGGATGGGGAAAATCAATAGCCTTTTAAAAGCATGGGGGATGATGCCTATTTTCAAAGATTGATTAGACGTGCATGAGTGGTAAATATATCCCTTTTGATATTTAGCTTTGGATGTATGATTGGTCACCTTTGACACAATTCAATTATTATTATGTGAGTGGATGAAACCCTTCAGACAATGAGCTAGTAATCCAACACATAGGTTCTTGAGTCAGTTAGGACCCAGTCACTTGGCAGATTTTGTGTTCCACCATTGTACTTGAATACTATATATGCCCTCACAAATATTCATATTGAAAAGTATACTTTGGTGTAATGAGAAACCTATTGAGATTTTTCATGATTTCGAACAACTACATTTGAAATCTCTAACTTTGAAAATCACAAAACCATAAAAAACAAACTTTAGTAACCAAAAGGAAGTAAGGGAAAAATGCAAGGTACTCTAGGTAAACTAAAATAAACATCGAAACAAAGAAAGAAAACTGAGATCCAAAGTAGTTGAATCAAAATTCTATAGTATATTATTGAAAATAAAAATAAAATTTGAGCAAAACATCAAAGTAAAACTACGAAATCAATTAACAGTGAAAGCAAAATATAGTATATACAAACCAAGTACCTTTAAAGGAAGCTAACTAAAGTAGCATTTCATAATTTGGCCATTGACATGAAGGAAGTCTACTACCCCTTTCAAGTTTTGTAGTTTGTATGTGCCAAGGCTAAGCTTTTCAACTCTTGAAATGGGTAGAGCCACAAGTGTTGAAATTTTGTATGTTTTCCTTTAGGCCCGTTCGGTTTGTCCCACTTTTGAATAAGGTATCCTACCTAAAAATATTTGTTTCCTACAAAGTGTTTATCAAACCACCTTTTGATTGTCTGTTTATCTCCCTCTTTTCTTCCAACTTTAGCAGGGTATTAATTCGACATTGGATGGCTGGGCAATTATGTCCTTGAGATGCTTGGGACAATTGTAGAGACTTTAAGAATATGTTTGGGGGAAAGATGTCTTCTTTTCCATACATTGAGAAGTAAGGAAAGACTCCTAAAGTAGCTTTGGGAGTTGTTATTCCAAATCTCTAAGGATAACTAGGAGATCATGTCTCGAGGCCCACAGGTCCTAGACATGATGACTGAGAGAAAGATTGACCTAAGCATGGCCCTGGAGGGCCCATCCTTCTTCTTCTTCGCCAGACTTGTCCTGTTAGCAGCAACATCTTCCATCACCATCGACTTGGACTTGCATCAGAGAGGACTCTTGCTCCATGAGGTAATTGGTCCAAGGTATCATGGTATGTGTCATGTTTGATCGTTATAACCTTCTTATATATGCATCGGGTTCCTTACATTTCTGATGACTGCTTGGATCTTACACTAATCCACTTGACAATTGTTGGGGGGGATTTATGGGGTGACGTAGCAAGTTTCTATTCATGGGTTTTGGTTAGCCACCAGGGGGGATTTGTAGAACCATCGTCCGCTCCCACCATTTTATCATTTTACATCTTATCTCCCATTCATCCATCCCATTCCCCTAGTCCGGCCATTAGGATGACCTTTTGAGGGTTACACTTTGTCCTGTGGGAAGAAGGGGCTAAAGGCCCAGGGGGTAAAAGCAGCTGGTAAGAGATAAAAACCATAGAAAATGAAACCTAGAGATGCTTCGCCCAGGGATCCCCGAGAAGGCAATAAAAGGCCTCTTGATAAGAAACAAAAGGGACCCTAAGAAAAATAATAAAACAAGACCTAACCAAGAGGATGGGAGGTCTCATCATGAGCCGACCCATTATGTTCATAGGTATCTAGCAGTAAGACATTGCCATCATCTGGTCACCACGCCAGGGCAGTGACCTTTGGTTGCATGGCCAAGGGAAAGGGGGTCTCATCACGAGCCAACCTTATCATTTCTGCGAAAATA
>ML800029.1:49541-60345 GCA_009831015.1 Picea engelmannii
CCCTGCATGACTGAATACAAGCGTTCTGCAATGTTCTGAGATTAAAAAGAATGAACTTAATTTTATGATTCTCGTGTGCTCAATATATATATATATATATATATATATATATATATATATATATATATATACGTATCCATCATTGTGATGGGAAATCTGTGAATAGAAACTAGGATTATAAGCTAATAGTTGAATGTAAGGTACAAATCCAAAGAAGGTGATATAACTGGCCTTCATAGTCAAAGGGAATTGTTGGCCATGCTATGTATGAGAATCCAGAGAAGGCCTTGAACTATACATTCTTCCCCATTGATAAATTGGTGATATCGCAAGACCTTGAACCCTCATTCGAAAGCTAGATGATAGGCTTGTGCTTATTGTGGATAAGGGAAAGAGCCCAAAGAAAAATCCTTGAATTTTCTAAGTCCTGAATCGGATGAAAAACCATGTTTTTAGCTCGAAGGAATCACAACCATTGGATCGATGGAGCAATTAGATCCAGACCCTTTAAGGAAGCAAGTTACCATGCTTGTAGAGAATGTACCCGAGTTAATCTAGACCGTTAATCGGGGATTAAACCATAATTAACCTCTATCATAGATCATCGTGGTCTTGTTTAAGCGATATTTGGAGGAGAGGTAATGTCAACATGATGTACCATGTTGAACTGGAACACCAACGTGTCCAGAAATTTACAGGTGTCAACCTATGAATGGAAACATGGTCAGTGGGCCATAGCACAGGCCCCTTAGGTGAACTATGTTTTAGACCTTCGTATTAGCCTTGGATGTCGGACCAAAAGTTTGAAAGATATCGACCATTGATTGGAGTACATCTGGGATGTGATCTTGGTCATTGATCGACATGGAATCCCCTTAGACGTTGATGAGAGGAGGCATGACATCATGCTAACGTTATGTTGACATCACATTAACTAAAAGAGCCTACATGTATGAGGAAGCTACATGGAGGCCTATAATTGGTCAAGGTAATAGCGAGTGGGTCCTTGTCGATTTTAAGTGTCGAAAAGGTGATAAGAATGGGTTCGCGATTCTGCCAACCTGTGAACTTGAGAAACTCACAAAATAATCTAAGTGTTGAGACCTCTCAGGTGGACTTATGAAGGGGAGGCACATAATTGTACGTCCGCAAGTCTGTGTATATGGAAAAATGGTTAAGTGTTGAGACTCCTTAGATGGATTATGAAATGGAGGTACGAAACTATACGTCCACGTAGGTGGATAAATTGTTAAGTGTTGATACTTCTTAGACAAACTTATCAAAAGGGAGGCACAAAATTGTGCGTCCACAAGTCCGCGAGTCTGTGAGTCTGCAAATGAAAAAGAAGCTAAGTGTTGGTGGCAGGCTCATGAAAGGTATGAATATAGACCATGACTCCATAAGACTGCCACTTGCGAGTTCGTGAATACAATAAGGTGACTAAGTATGGTAGAATACATGGGCCACGGAAATGAAAGTGTATGGTGGGTGACGCAGCTTGCTAGCAAGGTGGCTTGGACGCCATTAGAATGATAGATGCCCATAATTAATAGGATGATGAGTTGAATGGGGTTAGAGGTAAATGATGAAGTGCATCGAAGAAGGTTTGACTGACGATTGATGTCGGCCTGGGTGGAATGAGGTTCCACCGTGGCAGGCTAGGCTAGTGCCACGTTAGGACCTAGATGTTGCCACATCAACTGGCACGTAAAACAAAATGTCATGTGGATGCCACGTGACAATAAGATAGATGTTGTCTATGTAAACCCAAGAACTTCAAGAGATCATAGATTTCGTTCTAGAGCTAAGTTCTGAGTGAAACTACCGACCTCAGAAATCTCTTGACGAGCATAAGAGTATGGAACTTTGTTAGAGAAGATTTAAGATTGTTAACATAAGAAAAAATTTAGTACCCCATCCTTTAAAAAGGTGCTTAGGGGGTTGGGTCTGTTACAAAGTGGTATCAGAGTAGGCAACAACACTTGAATTGCTTGGGCTCATAATGACTCGAATAAAACTCTTCTTAGAAATATTTTAAGGGAAGGGCATTCTACCCTACCCTATCTGTCAGAGAAAACTACAACACTAGGCCTGGATCGGCTGGAGATCAATCATAGGACTAGTATATCGATATTTAGGTGAGCCTATTGAAAGATGTTTCTACTTTTAAAAGATTGTTTATTATCTGCATTAACTTCTCGGGGAGAAGGACTGCACACTGAAATTGTAAACCCTCGCTGAATTGTAGCAATGGGAAATTATATTATCCCTTTGTCAAAATGATGAATTCTCTTATAGGAGTAGGAATACATTGATAGGCACTATTGGTAAAACCTGAATGTAAATGGCAGTGGTGGTAGAAATTCTACTATGAAGCTGCACGGGTCCCGATAGGGGACATGAGTTGAGTTGTTTTGTTAAGTGTAATAATGTCTATCTTCTAGGGAAGGTAGAGTATCTTGTAATTAAGAGGGCTTCTTATATAAGGGTTAATACCCTTACAAAAAATTCATTGTGCTTAAAGGAATTTGGTATGGATTGATAGAATCCGTAGCAGTAATAATTATTGCTTTACTAAAAGATTAAACCCTGTATATATGTATAATTCCTCATGATCAGAGCATTGATGGAAAAGGTGTAAGGTTAGTTTATTTGACCTATAGTGAATGTGAATGGTTGTTGGGGAATAACTTAGTTAAGCAATTAAAAAAGGAGTCATGTGGACTGTTGCTAGACCTCCAGGGAGAGATAAAGAGATATGAACACATGAGCAACTTTATGATGCTCATGGCTATAATAAGAGCATGTGTATACCTATTAATCTTAGGACATGTCTGTGCATGTGAATACTAATGGAAGACAACTAGAATACATTTGCACTATAAGCATGGAAAAAATGCTTGGGGCACTAAGATATGTCAGAATGCATATGACAAAGATTGAACATGCATATAACATGCATATAGGCTTATTATAGTCTGTTATTGGATGTAAAATATGGTGATGACATGGATGACATGGTTTATGATGATCTAGGTATAACAACTTAAGTAAAATGCTAATGATATTGATTACATATTTCCCTATGAGAATAAAGTAGAAGGGTTAATGAATTGTTGATTCTGAATGGATTAAAGGAAGTGTCGTGGCATTTCTAGATGACCAATGGGTTAGAATGACCTCCAAAGGTGGATGGTAGCCATAAGAATATGGCTTGGTGTGCTTAAGTTGTAGTGAGAGGGAATCTGGAAAAATGATTTCCTTGATAAAAGGGTCTGTTGACCAATAATGGTCTGAGGCATGAAGAGAAGCTTGATAAGTTGTCATGTTGCCTGGGGCATTGTTGGAATGGCCCAGATTGTATTTCTGGGTAATTTCATACTTTTATAGTAGTTTAGACAAGAGTATTATCTTGTTGCTTGTTGTGATATGGAAAGGACAACATAGTCATGAATATGTTTGCGAGACTTTCCATGTGAATGTCATGTGATTGACTGTAAACTCTCAAAAGAGGGAAACATGGTGTTGAGTATTCCTATGTGACTTGTCATAATAATGGGTATAAGATCTCTAGGAGGAAGGATATGGAAGTTTGAAATGCCCATGTGTAAGAATGACATGGAAAAATGTGCAATAATGAGCTTGCATGATGAACATCTATAGATGTAAATGGATGCTCAAGTGCATGAATGGAATGCATTATAAGGTTGCCTAGTATGAAGGAAGAAATGAATAGGTTTGTGAGACTAGCCATGATGATGGTTGTAAATTCTCTTTAAAGGAGAATGATAATAAGACCCAATAAATAGGAATGAATGAGGTAAAAAGGAGAAATTGATGTACCTACATATATGTAAATGTACATATACATGCTTAAAGGTATGATATGAATGACAAAATAAGTGAAATGTGAGGCAAGATTTGTACTTTACAGATCTAAATAATGCCATGGATGCATGGCTGAACCTCTGATGGAAGGGTCTGATTTGTATTGATGAAATAATAGCTTGAGGGGGATGTGTTCCTTTTTTCCTTAGGAAAAGCTAGTATACATTGATGAAAAAGTAATTGAGAAGGGATGTTCTGTTTCCACTATAAAATACAACATGATTATGCTTTTAAAGACTGTATATGAATGATCGAAAACAATCATGAACTAATTAATTCCAAATAGATAAGGAAATGAAACAATAAAGTGTTCCTATGGTGGACACCCACACCGCATGCTAAGGCATGTGATTAAAGTACAATGAATGCAAATTGATGGAATAAACATGCATGTGTGAGTGCACAATCTAAATGCATAATAAAGATGCATGTTAATAATTCCTCATGGAATATTAGGTAAGAATATGAGATGACAAAGCTGAGGATAACTCAAGAATTGAGATCATGTCAGATCGTTTGGATATGCAACAAAAGAGTTTCATGTTGAAGAGGTTTCTGTGGAGGAACTGTGTAAAGAACTCTGCTAGGAGAACAAAGCTATAAACTTAATCAATGTTGGGAACTGAACAACGGTCTGCAAAACCTATTTATATAAGAATCCTGGATTACATTTTAAAATATCATGCATGAGTACCAATACATGCAAACAAATGAGTACCGATCTGATCTCTGGGTGGGAAATGTGTGGAATGCACAAGTTCATGATTTAACATGAACAAGAAACTTGTTGATGTAGCATGTTGAACTCTCCAAGAAGGTCAAGGTGAAAATGACTAAGTCTCCTCAAGAGATAGAACAAGCAAATCCCAGGAGGGATAAATTGTAAAAGCAAAGAAGGAGAAAGTGATTAATACTTCTCTCACTATGAAACTATGAATAATAAGACATAGTTGTATGCATAAAAATGACAACTGTGAAAATAAATACAACCAATCACTGAAAGATACAATACTGAATGTGTTTAAATGAATGAGCTTGGTTAAGCTATAGTGTGTGAAGACAATGAGGCTTTGAAATTAATTCATCTAGGTTGAAGGTTCCCTAATGGGAGAATCCCTTAACCCCTTTCTTGTTGTCTATTATGTTTCTTTGGGATGAGAAACTGATATGCTAATGAATGTAGATATTTTGGCATGAGAATGTCGAGAGTTGCAGTTGAAATTTGACTGTGGTTGCACTCATGAAAACATTGGGGACAATGTGATGGAGTGCATATAGATATGCAAAGGCATATATTAAAATGTTTTAATGAAATAATTGCTACGATACATGCATTAATTTTACATGACAACTAATGTAAAATATGAATGTGGTGATGTATGTCACATGTAGAAAATATTGGAACTATTAGGGAAGGACAACTGCCAATAGTGAAAAACCTCAAACAGAAGTGAATGCAAGAAGGTTGTTGATAAAATAAAACTGTGAAAGAGATTTTAGAAGTCCCCAGGAAGCACCATCAAAGAGGTAATATAAGAGAAGGTGCTGGAAGCTAGAACATGTATAAAGATTTTGTGCCCATGTGACATCATGCGAGGTAAAAGGGATTTGGGTAATAATCCCTTCTAAAATAGTCTATGTTTTGATGGCATGCATGTGATTTGAATGGCTGTTGTATTCCATTGATACCCAAGTAGGGTATGATTCATGAAGAAGAACCTGGATGATGGAGGTGTGAACCTCTAACAACCAAGGATGATTGAAATCCTTGTAAAAATGCACGAAACAATATATGTCATGAATACATTGCCCAATCAAGAAGTGATTGGGAACAAAAGTGCTCAAAGGTAGTACGATGATGTAACACAATAAGGAGATGCACGTGATAAGATAATGGGTATATATAGGACTTCCCATTATGGAAGCAGTATCTTCCAGTGCTCTGCGGAATTGCAGAATGGTAAAGAGAGAAATTAGGTGGCCATAAATGTTAGCGCCCTAGTTACCAATGAAGAAAGAATTCTTGAATGCATTCATGTGAAACTTTTAGTTTCATGTACTCTGATTTGAGGTCATGATTCGTTGAAGTAAGAAAACATAATATTGTTGTAAAAATAAATGTGTATAAAGCAACCATGTGGTAAAAGGTTGGCTGAGTTCCAACGCACCAAGGCAAAGTGCCTAATATGAAAAGTGATAATCTGAAAATCAATGCAAGGATGCTTTGCGTGAAAATGTGGCAATGGGAATTGACACATGGAAGTAAACTACAATTAATATTTGGATCACCTGTGATTGGGCCTAATACGCTGAAATGAAACATGAATAACGGATGATATTTCCTTGAACAAATGAATATGATGTAATTGTTAGATTGCATCATCTTAGAATTGCTTATGATGGTATTGATATGTGCAAAATAATATATGTATGTACATGAGGAAATAACAGTTTGTTTGGCTGAGTGAAGAATGAATTGCAGGAAGGAGGGGTCTTGGACATGGCTATGTTGTAAGCCCATAAGGAAGACCAATGCTTGTTGGTCATTAAAAAGCCAAACTACCATGAGAAATAAATCTAATGCTTGTGGGATCTGGTTCCTATGTGGAATAGATCTGAAAATGAAAAATGTGAAATTTGAAATCCGTGGGTGACAGATTTGAAAGAAATTTGATTAAAATTGATGATAACATCTCACAAATTTATGTATGTATGTGATACAGGTGAGAGGAAAAAAATTGTCTAGGGAGGACAAATGATGGCTTTCAAAGTTGGAAAACATGGAAACATACTACTATTGTGACATGAGAACCCAGTGATAAGCCCTGATCCCCATAGAATGATGTATTGTGGTGACACATGATGAAGGGATGCTTTCGACAAAGCAAGTGTGAGAGACGCCTCAGCTGTAAGACTCGGGGAGGTCTCATAAATTCTTCTTGTGCGAGAAATCCATAGCAAAGCAAGATGGATCCCCTGAGGCAATGTATAGCAGAGAAGGGGATTTCTGAGCCTAGGCCTGGAGGGTGAGTGACCGCAAGGAAGAGGATACTCCAATAGTTTTTGTAATATGTTGATTTCGATCATGCACACAATGGGTATGTCAAGGAAATAAGTGAGCCAATTTAATGAGACAACCTTATGGATGCAAACCCATGAAATGCATAGATAATAATTGTGCTAACTTGTGAATATTTCCACTTGAAATTAAACAACAATAAAATGTTTTGCATGAAATGATAACTAATATGCTTGTTGTTGGACATTGTTGTAGGCATGTGCTAAATGCCAAGAATCTGGGAAAGGACCAGACCAAGAAAAGGAAAATGATGCTGAAGCAACTGAAAGATGAAGTCATGGTAGGTGTTACTAAGAAGAACACCGAGGACAACGTTCCTTTAAGGGGGAGGGGATTGTAACACCCCTATTTCCCCCAGTCTGTAATTAGTCATAATTTATGATTGCCATGCAATGAATTACACATATTGTAAATGTATTATTGTTCAATTGTAAATGTTGATAGTTGACTAATGGGTGAATCCTTAAATTACTRGCCATGATATCACTAGAGGAATGAGGGGAGGTTCTATTAAGTTAAAGGACCCCAAGCCACCTTGTGGAAATATTAATTGGAAACATTCAAATTATTTTCCCTTAGCCTCGATTTCAAGAAAAATCAATAAATGAGGGAGGWTGGTAGTTKAACAAACACCCCAATGAATGGAAGTATGGAGGGTTGTCAGAAGGGAAAATAAGYAGTTAKCTAGAGGACAGTAGGAAGGATCACCACGGGTCCCTAGGATTGACACACGAGTTGCCTTATGACGGAAGAACAAAAGGATAGGCTGAGAACTTGCCTAAGTCATGCGTGCAAGAAAAAAAAATAGAGGGAAAGACTGGAAGGGATTTCAAGCCTCGGGGGAATGAAGACAATGAGAAAACTCAACCTAATCTAAGAGGGCCACGAGATTGATGCTAGAAATGCATCTAATAAATATTGAAGAGGCCTGGGCTAGGTGGGTGTAAGGAAAATATCTACCAAGATTAGAGTGAAGGAGAGTGACCTTCAAATATTGCTGAGAACATGAGAGGGATTCCCTAGTGGTACCATGGCTTGGTACGGGGGTGGTTGAAATGCTAAGTATGAATGCGTCTGAGCCTACAATTGGGTGGAAAGGCGAACACCCACAGTTAGTTGCCTGGCAGCAACTTGTAACTAGATAAGTATTTCATAGACTCTGTGTAATTGAATTAAGATGCATGATTGAATGCTTGTACTTGCGCTATAAATATACATACTTGAATTATAGTGATGATGCTTATTGTATTGGAAAACTCCTGCATTTAAGTGACAGTAGGATGGAAAGAATGGTGCACGACCTACATGACTAAATACAAGTGTTCTGTAATGTTATGAGATAAAAATAATGAACTTAATTTGATGATTCTCGTGTGCTCAATATATAGATACACTTCCATCACTGTGACGGGAAATCCGTGAATGGAAACTAGGATTATAAGCTAATAGTCGAATGTAAGGTACAAATCCAAAGAAGGTGATATAATTCGCCTTCATAGTCAAAGGGAATTGTTGGCCATGCTATGTATGAGAAGCCAAAGAAGGCCTTGAACTATACATTCTTCCCCATTGATAAATTGGTGAGGTTGCAGGACCTTGAACCCTCATTCGAGAGATAGATGGCATGTGATTGTTGTGGATAAGGGAAAGAGCCCAAAGAAAAATCCTTGAATTGTCTAAGTCCTTAATCGAATGAAAAATCATGTTTTGAGCTTGAAGGAATCACAACCGTTGGATGGACAAAGAAAATAGATCCAGACCCTTTATCAGAGCAGGTTACCATGCTTGTAGAGAATGTACCCGAGTTAATATAGACCGTTAATCGGGGATTAAACTAGAATTAATCTCTATCATAGATGATCGTGGTATTCTTTAAGCGATATTTGGAGGAGAGGTAATGTCAACATGATGTACCATGCTAACATGGAACACCATCATGTCCAGAAATTGATAGTTGTCAGCGTATGAATGGAAACATGTAATTGGTCGGTGGGCCATAGCGCAGGCCCCTTGGGTGAACTATGTCTTTGACCTCCGTCTTATCCTTGGACGTCGGACCAAAAGTTTGAAATATCTCAACCTTTGATCAGAGTACATATGGGATGTGATCTCGATCATTGATCGATGTGGAATCCCCTTAGACGTTGACGAGAGGAGGGATGAAATCATGCTAACATTATGTTGACGTCACTTTAACTAAAAGAGCCTACATGTATGAAGAATCCACGTGGAGGCTTGTAATTGGTCGAGGTAATAGGGAGTGGGTCCCTATCGATTTTAAGGTTTGGAAAGGTGAGAAGAATAGGTCTGCGAGTCTGCCAACCCGTGAACCCGACAAATCACAAAATAATCTAAGTGTTGAGACCTCTCGGGCAGACTTATGAAGGGAAGGCACATAATTGTATGTCCGCGAGTCCGTGCAGATGGAAAAATGGTTTAGTGTTGTTACTCCTCAGACGAATTATGAAAGGAAGGTACAAAATTGTACGTCCGCGAGTTCGCTCAGGTGGAGAAATGGTTGAGTGTTGATACTTCTCGGACGAACTTATGAAAGGGAGGCACAAAATTGTGTGTATGTGAGTCCACAAGTTCGTGAGTCTGTTAATGAAAAAGAAGCTAAGTGTTGGTGGTGGGCTCATGAAAGGTATGTGTAGTATTCCAGATATAAAATAGTATGTAGAACATAAATATTTCAGTTAAAAATGACAAAGAAACAATGATATAACTAGAACAATACCAAAATAATACCAGAATAACACCATAATGAGAACTTTGATGTTCACTTGCCTCTTCGAGGGGGAAAACTCCAACAAAGTAGAGCTCTATTATAATAATATCCAAGACAAGATTTCTCATACCCTCTACTTCTATTTATACTAAATCTATCTATCTAAAAGAACAATCTAGAGGAAGATCCTTCTAGAAGCAGAAGCTTCTATTAGGTCTTCTTACATTTGACTTATTCTTCCTTATTGTTAGGCCTTATTAATATTGACCTTTATTACATGGAATTATATTATTCTACCTATGTGAGGGGTAAGGAAGGTTAGGTCCCTAACATGCCCTCCACCTTGAAGAACAACCTTGTCCTCAAGGATTTAGATGAGGGAATTGTTGTAGAATGGTGGCCGACTCCCAGGTGGCATTTTCTGGAGGTGTATCTTTCCATTGGACTAACACTTCCTGGATGGTGCATTGACGGAGACGACACTCTCGTTGGGTCAAGACTTCTTTTGGTTGCAACCATATGGAAGCTTCTTCATCCAACTCAGGAAGACTATTTCGAGTTTGGAACTTAGTTCCAATCACCTTCTTTAAGTAGGAAACATGAAAAACATGATGGAGCTTCGACTGACTAGGTAAATCTAACTGATAGGGCACCGATCCCACACGCTTGAGCATTGTATAAGGACCATAAAATTTGGGCGCAAGTTTATGACAATGTTGAGATTTGAGGGAAGTCTTCTTATAAGGTTGTAGTCAAAGAAATAACTGGTCCCCTTAAACAAAATGGTGTTTAGAGCGACCTTGATCTGTTTGTTGCTTCATGCGATTCTGAGCCATGACCAAATTGTCTTTGAGGGAACGAAGAATAGCCTCCCAGACTGTAATATTTGTGTCAACCTCCTGAACCTTCGAGACCCCTGACATATAAGAGAGAACCGATGGGGGCTTTTGGCCATAGACTGCTTCAAAATGAGTCATGCGAGTAGTTGTATGGTAAGATGTGTTGTACCACCATTTAGCTAGGGGTAACCATTGAGCCCATCAATTTTTCCTCTCAGATGAAAAACACCTCAAATATGTTTCCAAACACTTGTTGACAACTTCAGTCCG
>ML800029.1:68595-85772 GCA_009831015.1 Picea engelmannii
GATATCCACCTGGATCAGATGAGATGTAATTGTGTGCCCTGTAGCTTGAACAACTCTTGCCAAAAATTGAGGGTGAAAGTGGGGTCTCTGTTAGAGACAATAGAATTAGACATGGCATGAAGCTTGAAGATATTATCCATGAAGATTTGAGCCACTGTGGTGGCTATGAATGGGTGTTGAAGAACACAAAAATGAGCATATTTGGAGAGACAATCAACGACCACCATGATGACTGACTTATTGCCTGATTTAGGTAATACTACAATGAAGTCCATAGACATGTCTCACCAAATCATAGGGGGGATCAGAAGTGGTTGGAGTGTGCCCAAAGCTTTGACATTTTCTCCCTTGTTGCGTTGACATAAATCAAATTCAGCCACAAAGGTGTGAATGTCATACCCTCTCAGAAAAAGGAACGTTTGACGCTTTCATAGGTTTTGGTAAATCCTGAATGCCCTGTTGTAGGTGAGGCATGAAGTTCATAAAGCACCGCGGATTTAATTTGGGATTTCTTGCATAAATACAATTGACCTTTGTAGCGAAGCTCTTCATTATGCCAAGAATACCCTGGAGAAACTGAAGAATTGTGTTGCAATTGGTGGAGTAGGCTAGAAATTTTGGGGTCTTGCAACCATTCCCGATGAACAACTTGGAGCCAATTTGGTACAATGAAGGAGAGGGAGAAAATGGACCCATCTTCTTCATATTTTTGGGAAATAGCATCAACCACTACATTTTCCTTGGAGTTATTGTAAATGATCTCATAATCATAGCCAAATAGCTTAGTCACCCTTTTTTGCTGAACCGGGGATGAAATTCGTTGTTCCAGGAAATAATTGAGACTCTGATGATCAATTTTGATTTGGAATCGTTGACCCAATAGATAAGGATGCCAGAGATCCAAAACATACAGAATAGCTAAGATTTCATTTTCATAAATGGATTGGCCCAAATGTCACTCTGAAAGTTGTTTTCTAGTGAAGGCTAAGGGCCTACCATCTTGCATGAGGATGGATCCAATTCCTTCCCTGGAAGCATCACATTCCAATACGAATCTCTTTGTGAATTCTGGGAGTGCTAAGACAAGGTTCGAGAACATAAAATCTTTTAAGGCTTGACAGACATGATCCACAACTGAAGTCCAAGTGAAAGCATTCTTTTTAAGGAGGGAAGTGAGAGGAGCTGCAATCTTTCCATAATTCCGAACAAAATTCCTATAATAGCCCATTAAACCTAGAAAACCACACAACCTCTTAAGAGTTTTAGGGCGAGGCCAATCTTTTTAGGATCCACTCAGACACCATCCTTTCCAACAATATGACCCATGTATTCCACTTCTGAGGCACCAAAGGCACATTTAGATTATTTGAGGAAAATTTGGTGCTTAGAGAGGATATGGATAACTTGATTCACATGGGAGAGATGAGATGACCAAGTTTGACTATAGATGAGAATATCATCAAAGAAAACTAAGGCAAAATGACAGAGAAAAGGATGAAAGACATGATTCATAAGACTTTGGAAAGTGGAAGGAGCATTACACAATCCAAAGGAAATTACCAAGAATTCATAATAATCATCATGAGTGCGAAATGTCGTCTTGGGAATGTCTTCTTCTTTCATATGGATCTGGTGGTAGCCAGAAAATAGATCCAATTTGGTGAAGCACTGAGCACCACTCAATTCTTCCAAGAGGTCATCAATGACATGAATGGGGAATTTGTCTTTGATTGTGAGTTTGTTGAGGGTGCAAAAATCAAGACACATGTGCCAAGTACCTTCTTTCTTGAGTACCATGACCACAGGGGAAGAATAAGGGCTAGTACTGGGAGATATAACACTGACTTCTAGTAATTCATGAACAATTTTCTCAATTTCATTCTTTTGGGAAAAGGGATGACGATAAGGACAAACATTGGGAGGAAGATTGCTCGAGATGGAATGATCATGGACTCCACGGGAAGGGGAAAGTTCTTTGGGGGTGGTAAAAACAACTTGGTGGCGAGAGATGATAGATTGGAGGTTAGGATGCACAAAAGGTGTCTCAACAAAATGAATGGAGTGGAGTTGGGCTATAATTCCTGAATGACCTTTTTTGAGGAGATTTTCCATGCGATGGGAATTGATGATCTCAGTAGAGCATGTTGTGATACCTTGGAACTTATACTGTTGTCCATCCTATTGGAATTGCATGGTTTATTCCTTAAAATCCATGAGAATGGGATCGAGAGCGCATAACCATTTGGCACCAAGAACAATGTCACAACCACCCATGTCTATAACAAACATATGGGATTTCAGGTGATACTGACCAATTTGGAGTCACACATTTTCACATCATGCCCCACATTTCATGGAACCACCATTGGCAATCATGATTTGAAATTTTTTCATGACACAGATGTAACAATTGACTTCTTGGGAAATGTGGCGATGAATAAAGTTATGGGTGCTACCACTGTCCACAAGGATGATGAATTTCCTATTTTTGATGTAACCAATTAATTTGAGAGTCTGGGGAGAAGAGAAGCCACTAAGGGCATTAAGTGAAATCAACAATTCAACTTTGGGTGGGTCAGAGGGTGGGGTGAGGTCAAATGGAGTTGGGATTTCCTGCATAGGAGAAACAACAACATCTTCTTCAGAAAGATCCTCAGTCACAACCATAGGAGGGTTTTGGGTCTATGAAGACACAATGTTTTGGTCTTCCTTGGCTCGTTGAGTAGCTTCCAACCAATTCTGGGGCTGTGCCATGAGAACATGGGCACATATTTCATCTTTAAGGCCACTGATAAATAATTCCCTAAAGAAAGCATCTGACATGCCCTCCATTTTGAAATCCAAGTACTCAAATGCGGTAATAAAGTCTTCCATTGTCCCAGACTGCTTTAACTTGGTCAAACTAACTAAATGGTGAGTGTCGAAGTCAATCCGGTCATAAATTTCGGCCACAAAATGTTTCCAAGCAAGATACCCTTGGCTTGCCTTTTTTATCCATTGCCACCATTTCCATCGTTTCGGATCCAGATGTAAGACACCATAATGAAGCTTGGCTAAATCATCAGTAATGCCATGCAAAGATAAATAATGTTCCATTTGGGTGACCTAGCCTGTAGGATCTGATCCATCAAATTTGTTCACCTCAATTCTATGAGGGCAGAGGTCTCGAGAAAAATGGGTAGTATAAGGGCCTTGGTAATGGGGAGAGTCATGGTCATCCTGATAAGATGGTTGTTCAAAAGAGGAAGGGTTCTGGGAATGGCCTAGGAAGTGTTCTTTGAGGTCTTTGATGTAGGAACATTGTTCCTTGAGGTATTTGATGTGGGAACATTGGTCCTTGAGGATCTCAATATTTGAATTGATGGAACTAATGTTGGCAGTGAGATGCTTGATGTCTTCCTTGTGTTGGTTGTTGTTAACAATCAAGTTATTGAGTTCTTGGGCTTGTGTGGTAGTCATTTGGACAAAGGATCAGAAAAATGGTATAGGGGAAACCAAAAGAGGTCTAGGGGTCCTAATGGTAGTTTATTAATAATGGCCTTTATTACATGGAATTATATTATTCTACCTACATGAGGGGTTAGGGAGGTTATGTCCCTAACAATATGAATATAGACCATGAGTCCGTAATACCGCCACCCGCAAGTCCGTGAATATAGTAAGGTGAATAAGTGGTAGAATACCTTGGCCATGGAAAGGAAAGAATATGCTGGGTGATGCGACTTACCAACAAGGTGGCTAGGACACCATTAGGACGATAGATGCCCAGAACTAATAGGATGACGAGTTGAATGGGGTCAAAGGTAAGCAATGAAGTGCGCTGGAAGAAGGTTCGAGTGACGATCGTTGTAGGCCTGTGTGGAATGACGTTCCACCATGGCAGGCTAGGATAGTGCCACGTCAAGACCTAGGTGTTTCCAAGTCAGCTGGAACAGACAACGAAATGTCACATGGATGCAACATGACAGTAAGAGAGATGTTGTCTATGTAAACCCAAGAACTTCGAGAGATCATAACTTTCGTTCTAGAGCTCAGTTTTGAGTGAAATTATCGACCTCGGAAAGCTCTTGATGAGAAGAAGAGTATGGAACTCTGTTAAAGAAGATTTAAGAATGTCAAGAGAAGCAAAAATTTAATACCCCATCCCTTAAAAAGGTACTTAGGGGGTCGGGTCTATTACAGGATGGCTCTTTCTTCATTTACCTTACCTAGAGGAATTTCTTCTGTCCATCTTTTGAAGTAGTTTGTAGCAGTTAAGATATTCTTGTGCTGCTTTGATGAGTTTGGATTTATATCCCCTATAATTTCTAGGCCCCACTGCTCAAAAGGTTCATCAATTGTTACAAACAATAATGGGATAGCCAACTTCTTCTCATGTCCAACATACATTTGATAAATTTCACATATGAGTGCGCATCCCTGAATAATGTTGGTTAATAGTATCCAACTCTCAAGATATTGTAGGTTGTTGTATGCCAACAAAAAGTCCTCTAATAGGTATATCATGCAATTCTTTAAGAAGTTTATCAACATCCTACTTCTCCAAACATCTCAGTAGCACTCCATCATAATTTATTCGAAATAAGGTGCCGTTTGTCAACTGATCCTAGGCAAACTTAAGTCATAGTGCTATGTTTTGCTTTGTATTCAAGTAATTGGGACTAGTGCCATATTGCAAATACTACTTCAAATCAATATACTAGGATTCTATATCTATTGGAATGGATAATACCTCTTGGGAATAAAAGTGAAATTTCATTTTCCCAACCTTCCTCATGTGAGTCAACTGGGTTTAATTCTTCACTTGCTAATCTACATAACCCTTGTCTTCGAACTATATTTGCATGTTTGAATTCAAAATTATACTCCTTGATGGCACTCTTCCAATTTCCTCTCCTTTTGCTAAGTTCCTTTTGTACAAATAAGGATCTAACTGTTAGGTGAGGAACAATCACCTTAGTGTGATTTTTTAGAATGTATGGTTTGAATTGCTTTACATTCTTAAATACAAAAAAAACTTGTTTATTGACTGCTAGATAATTAAACTTATCCTCCTATATACCAATGATCATAAATGAAATTGGATACTCATTTCCTTACTCATCGTTTTGTGTGAGCATTGATGGAAGGGAATGGTAAGATGCAAAGATATATAAAAATAAATAAATCAGGGTTGTGCAATTCTAGGGAAACAAAAATCATAGCCTTATTTTTTCAAAAGCCTCTTTCAATGGGAGTCCACTTAAAAACATCTTTCTTTGTTGCAAAGGATTTAATATTTAAACAAAATGAGAGACAAACCTTTGAACAAAGTTTATATTACCAAAGAAAGATTGCATGGCCTTCTTATTGATGGGCATAACAATATACCTAAAATCTTTGGTTCATTCTAGGTCCACCAATATTCCATGTTTCAAAATGATGTGACCAAGTAACTTGCCTTCTGACCAACACAAATACTATTCTTGGGTTGAGAGAAATACCTTACTTCCGGTACGGTTTGAAGATCTATTCTTTGAATAAATTATAATTTCATCAAGGTAGACCATGGCACTCTAGTTGATTAGTCCTCTGAAAGCTATATCCATGGCTCACTAGAAGGTTTCTTTGACATTTATCAATCTAAAGGGACTTATATGATAGGAAAAAGTTCCATGTTTCATATGAAATGTGTTTTCAAGCTTGTCTGCTTTGTTGATGAGCACTTAGTTATATCTAGAGAAACCATCTAGAAGTCAAAATATTTCAGACATGGTCGTAGAATCTTCTCTGCTGGAGGAACATGGTAATTATATTTCTCTAAAGATCTGTTTAAATTTTGGAAATCAACGCACAATCAGATTTCCCCCAATTTCTTCTTGATTCGCACTAAGTTGACCACCCAAGTAGAAAGTCAAAATTTGAAGATCATATTTACATCCAAGAGTTTTTTAGCTCTTTATGAATCAATTGTTCCAATGTTGGATGCACCTATCTTAATTTCTACTAGAACGGTTTCACATCTTCTTTGAGGAGAGTGACATGTTGGATGATCCTTATGTCGTATGTTTTCATATCTTTGATTCAACATCTCAACAACACCATTTTTCTTAGGAGTATGTGGGGCAGGCTTTTGCCTAGTGTTACACCTCATATTCACTTCAGTGCACCCTATATTTTTTTCGCTAGATGTGGTTCATCATATGAGTAGCTTATGTGTATCATTGTATCATGATGAACCAAAAGTGTGGTTATATTTGTACTCATGTATTGTATTGGGCCATATTTAGATGACCTATGTAATAGTGAGGGACCTAGGTGGTGTCTCCAGACCCCTTGTGGTCAATGATGGGCCATCCTTTTAGTCCCAATTTCAAGATATTCCTTGCTCTTATGGCTTCGACTAATTATCCCTTGGTGGTAATAACTCGCCATCATGTCGGTCATTTATGATCTGGGTAGGTGTGTGATCGTCTTGGGATGGATCTACTAGGACACATGATCTAGGGGAACTTCTAGTCTCTCTCACTTCTTTATATGTAATGTAAAAGTGTTGCTCATTTTCTAAAGGTTGTCATACCTATTTATAGCACACTTATTTATGCCTAAGCATGGACCCCATATTATATATTTTCCACACTTTGGCCATCTAATCTTGAAGATTATTCTGCAGATGCTCATTCAGTTTCACATTTCCTGAGGTAGTTTCTCAGATCTTGAGGTAGTACACATATCCCAAGGCACTGATCACATCATCCAAGAGGATTTGGGGCAATTTAGACTTGCATGGGTCACTTCATTGCATGCCACGTCACAGATGCTAGAGTGCTCTCCTCATTCATCACTTTTTGAGCTATTTATTACTTGATTTGATGGTATTTTCACGTCATCCATGAATTCATTCCATCTTTGGAGGCTAGACATTGGTACTTTTGTTCCTTGGAAGGTTCCTAGACCATGATTTGAGGCTTGTACCTTGCATGTTCAAGGGACCATTGATCTTATTCACCAAGTCGCCCTCTCTTGGAGGGATTTATGTACATGTGGTATGTTTTACTTGTATACTAACCTAGTCTCCTTCATTATGTGGATGAAAAGTCACTTTTTTAGATCTCCTAAGATAAATTTACGAAAATTAAAAAATAATAAAGAAGGAGAAGGATGTAAAAGAATCAGCAATAAATAAAGGCTCACCTCTCATTCCAAATTGTTGTTGTTGTTGGATATCATTTAAGAATATATTTTGTTGAAAATATACCTATTGGAGGTTTTGGTGTTAATTCTTTGAGCTCTCTCTTTTTTGTTTATTCTTGGTGCATCGAAGATTTGTTGTGATAGTTCAAGACTTGTACTAGCTTTCAAGATCATTCCATTGAAGGGTTACTATACCACTTGGAGAGAAGACATTTTAGGGTTTGTTCCTTCCTTATTCTCTTGTTATTACAAGTTCATCTTACATATCTAGTGGTGAAATTTATCTCCTTAGTGATTATAATTTCTTATATTTCATTTGGAGATTTTATTTGGTGAATTCTAGTGTTAATGTTGAATACCCTAGGGGGATTCACCATCATTTTATCAAGTTCTTGATTATTTCATTGTTATACATATTTAGAGCTTAATTATAACTTCTCTTTGGATGTTATTTCATAGCATATACCTTTCCCTAGTGAAATTGTCCTTACAAGTAGATTCTCCCTCTTGGATGGTCCTCTCTTCACTTCAAATTTGAAATTTATGTGTTAATTTATCATAAAAATAGATTTAGAAGCTTTTGGACAACCATAGGTTTGTCCTTGTTCTAGGATATAATTGATTAGTAATCAAAACACACATTTCACAATTTATTTATGTTAGTTGATTACATTCTTTGTTCCTTAAAGTAGCTTAAAAGTGGGTTTTTACCTCTTTAAAGTTTCATTTGCTGAGTCATAGTCATTTAATTGCAAATATAAAGAAATATTTGACACACACATCCACTAGCTCCTAACCTTGTTTCTCAAGTGGATATGTTGGTGGTTTATGTTATTGTTTCTAATTGGTTATCTTTGAAGCATTTGATCACTTATTGGAATCCTTGTGCATCTATTTGTTATATGTTTTGTGAATTATTTGAAGTAAATCATAAGATTGCATGGTAATTAATTCACTAAGAATTTTACTTAATCAATAGGGATACCCCCCTTGGCTTCTAGGAATTCGCCTAAAATGAAGAGAAAATTAAACTAAGGTGACAGTGGTGCATTTCCCATCTTGTTTCCCCAAGTTAGCACCTATGTTGGGACTTTTCACTAGGATGCTAGTTCAGGTGGTAACATTTTTGGTGTTGTTGCCGAGGATAAAGTCCATCTTCCGGTTTTTGTTGGTTTTATTTTTGTATGCATATCTGGATGACATTGTTGTGAATGTTAATCTAAATTGTCTCATCTAGAAAATCCACCTAAAGAAAAGCTAACAAAAATATACCCTACAAGAACAAATTCCCAGGGTATTGTTTGTCTTGTGCTTGAACTTAAGCTTGTTTATAGAAGAATAAGATATAGGCTTAAGACAAGAGAAGCAAATAATCAATTAGTACTTGAATCTGTGCAAGATATAAGAATATTATTTGTTGATAATTCAATTGTACTAAATAAAAATCAAATGGAAGATCCTTGGTTGACTGATTGTTATAAACCATTTGATTTCTCTAACATTTGATTTACCTAGTCCATTGGAAAAAATACCTTTATTTCATGGTGATAATGCTATTGGTGCTAATGAACATTGGGATGCTTTCATGGATTTTGTTAGAGCTCTTTCAATTGAGCATCTTAATGTGTTTTATAAAAAAAATTCTTCATCATTGAAGAAAGATGCTAGAAAATGGTTTCTTGGATTGTATGATAATAGTATCAACTCTCTTAATGCTTGTAAAAAATATTTCTTTGATAGATGTTTGGAAAAAAAAGATAGTAGGTTTGTTTGGAATGCCTTAAATAATATGAAGAGGAATGAAAATGAACCAATGGATGAGCTTAATCTTAGAATTGATAAAATTATTCAAGATCTTCCTCAAATTCATCAACCTACCCTAACCTTATTATACTATTTGAATTCTTTCCAAGGTCAATTCAGTTTCTTTTTAAATGAACCCAAGCCTACCGATCTAATGGATGATAAGAAAAAGGCCAAGAGTTTGGATGGTGTTGTTGTCCTTATACACACTTGCAAACGTGAGCCAAGTCCTGCTCACTTAGTGTGTCCTTGGAGGCACAATGCCTAGGTTCAAAGATGACGTTGTCACTTTGGCTTGAACCTCTTTCCTCTAGGCTTACTCCTAGGGAAGCCAAGGGGGGTAGACCCTAGTTTCTAGATAAGATTTAGAGTTTAAGTTCTAGGAGTTGTTTTTAATTAGTTAAGGTTTAGGGGAGTCTAACCTGTGATGCTAAGGCAACAATGCAAGATACAAGAGTTTCTATGTCAAGCAAGCCTCTCCCTAGGTCAACTAAGACTAGTGCCTAAGGTTGGGCAAAGGGGTCAACTAGATGTAAGGTTGTTTTGTTACAATATGATTACAAAGATTACAAAAGAATAGTTAGGTTAGATACTTACAAATAAAGAATGCTAGTTATACGATGTTACACTAAGATACAATTTACAATAGACAAGCTAACCACGTTTGCTTCCATGTGTAGGATATAAAAGAGGATCAAGGAGAGAGCATCAACAACACATCAAAGCCAAGCATGCCCCAATAGAACTTATTGTATCGGACTACCCCTCAATGGAAACATTAGCACAAAAAGGATTCACAAGGACACTTAGAAGATTTATAAATTAAAATCACAAGTGTTCCACAATGATTAAGTCACTTAGTTGATTACTCACAAAGTATTACTTATATTACGAGATTGAAAGATTGAGTTACAAGTATTAAGCCTTTAAGATGTATCAAATCAAACCAAAGTTTAGCTGCTTAGTGAGTTAAGGGTTTCAAGATTTTTTAAAATATTTTGATTACCCTTATTAAGTGTTTCACCCAAAAACTCCTCCCCCGATTGCCAAATGACTGCTGGATGCTCAAGAAGTATGGCAACGAGGCCTACCCTAGCTTCACATATCAACCCAAAGAATTGAGTTTTTGTGGAAAGGACGTCGTGCGTTGTGAGACCTTCCCCGGTCTAGCACCTTCCATTTCCCTCCTCAATCCCCGTTTTAGATGGTGAAGATGGTGGTTTAAGATACCCTATTAAGTCTATTAAGTATATATATCAATTGGTTAGACTTATAGGTTTATTAAAGAGTGTTTTGGTGACTTTTTGTTGCCTTAAATAGGTGATTTAATGTCAAAACCGAAACTTTTATGATCTTAGAAAGTGTGTTATTTAAGCATGTGAATGAAGAGCATTAACACATATAAGCAAGCAAAATAATGATTTGGTTTGTCACCATTCACTAGATCATTAACATGAATAGCTTGTCAAATTAAAAATTCTAATAACGCTAGGGCAAGAAGAACTTGCCAAAGGAAAAGAGAAGAAACTCAAGCTTATTACCACTTATCTTATGTTTGTTAAAGCATTAAGAGAAAAATGATTAAGTGTGGAGAAGAGCTTGAAAATTTAGACATGTGTCTACACTATCAACTTATCAACAACATATTAACTTAAGTGTGGTGGAAAATGGCCTTAAAGATGTGATAACATGAAAAGAAGACCACTTACTAAACCATCTAAGCATTAACCATTTAGTGTGTTGGATTAGACCGTGTAACAAAATAGATCTTAAGATAGCTTATAACATGCAAGTAGATTTAAGCAAGTTGATTATGCCCCAAGGGCTTAAGCTAAGGATTAATGTGTGTGAGATCTAAATCTAGAATATTTAACCCATAAAGCATGAAAATATCACTAACACATTACTTATCCTAGCCTTAATATTTTAGGGGTTTCTCTCCCGAGGTGTAGGCAATTATTAAGAATAGAAAGCTTAAAAAGAAAGGAAAACCACTCAATGGCACAAGGTGGAGGCAAGCCAATCGTTGTTGTGCCAAAGGGGTTGTGAGGAGAGAGCAAGCAAACAAACTATTAACAAAGATGCTCACAAATCCCCATGTCCTAGCTTAGAAATGAGAAAAAGGTGAGACAAAAACTTGAAACGAGCTAACCCTAAGCCCACACGAGGGAGGTAGGCCATACCAATCCTCCTCACAAGCTATGAGCAAGCAAAGATCTACCTAAAAGTGAAGAAATGATGGAAAAAGAGCTAGAAAATGGAATAGAGAGGTTGAGATTTGTTACCCGCTTGAAGAGAAGGGTCTTGGAGTGTTGTGTGGATGATTTAGGACAACTTAACCCCCTCAACCTATTGAAAACCTTCAAAAACCAGCAAGCTATGCTTGCTAGAAGAGCTACACACAACCAACAATGTGACAAACATTTTATGTTTTTAGGGCATAAATTTTTCTCCTTAGAAACCAATGATAAAAATAGTTTTAAAATGACCAATCAACTATGTTAAGCTAGCTGAAATATATATGGAGTGAACAACAATAAGATAATGAGTAAAGAATGAAAAAGAAGGAGTTTATATATGCTTTAGGGGATGGCTCTTCCTTGAGGCAATCCCAATAAAGCCCTTGAAGACAAACCTTAAAAACTTGACAAGGTGATATGCATACAAGAAGATAATATGGCTGAATATGCTAATGAAACGAAATACTTGCACCCATTAACAAACCCACATATATATATCTATAAGAACACTCGTTGTTAGATCTACCCAAGTAACACTTTACCCAAGATCTAATCTATTCAATCACCATATCAAACATTTACAATATTACCTCACATGTAGCAAGA
Source organism: Picea engelmannii (assembly GCA_009831015.1). Classification (NCBI taxonomy): domain Eukaryota; kingdom Viridiplantae; phylum Streptophyta; class Pinopsida; order Pinales; family Pinaceae; genus Picea; species Picea engelmannii. The sequence goes on from ML800029.1 coordinate 80,418, forward strand.
ACAAGAATACTCATTTCTGATCCTGTAACTCTTTGAAGTAAAGTTTCCATCTTGGGAAGGGGGTAGCGGTCTTTTGTGAAAGCAACATTTAAATTCCTGAAGTCAATGCATAACCAAATTTTTCCAGTCTTCTTCCTAGTAACAACCAAAATTGAGCACCATGAAAAATGTCTAGTTTGTGCAATGTTTCATGCTTCTAACATTTTCTGTAACTCCTGTTGGACCAAAGGAGGCAACTTGGGGTTTAACTGTCTCAACTTCTGTCTAAAGAGGTTGGTTTCTTCCTTAAGGGGAATCACATGCTGAATTACATCTTCCCTATAGACTTTGAGTTCATCATAGTTGAAGGCCAAGACATCCCTATATTCTCTTAATAACTTAACAATTTCATTCATTTTTTCTGTAGGGGTAGTCTTGCCTATCTTTACCATCATAGGCTCTTCATTAGTTCCAATGTTGACTTCAAGGTAATCACATAGTTTTTTCTTTGATTCTTCATTTTGCTTGTGACCATCCTGTCTATCAAAATCCCTTTCTGAAGATATGACTCGCCTAGGGGGTGCTTTTGTTAATGTTTAAGCCATTATTATAGTTCTTTGCATTTCAATAGACAACAATAGCATAATACAAGATCACCGAGAAATACACAATCACAAGAGACACAACATTTAACTTGGGAAACCCTCTAGGGGAAGAAAACCCAACAAAACTTGTTTATTATAGATAGCCAATACAATGCCAAGAGATAACTCAAACTAAAACATAAGTTCCTCTCCCAAAGATGCGCCTCTCTTTCCTTCTTCTGCAATTCCGAAACTTGTCCCTCAAAATGAGCAAGTGAGTTGTGTCTAAGTGAGGCGCTAGCCTCGTTATTTATATTAGACTTGCACGTGTGAAGTGTCTCTTCACTGGCAGGGCCGACTTCTCCAACTGGGTGGTTATAACCAGCTTTATTATAATTCAACACCCCTTTAATATTTTCTGGGTCTGACTTCTTATTATGCCTATTACAATTATCTTTTGACTAATCCGCAAAAGGGGATTTGGTCCTTTATAATCACCGACATGATCAATCTACAATGGGGATTGATCCAATGAATAATATATCAAATAATAATAAGAATACACTTTGCAGTTACATTATTTTAACACTCCCCCTTAACAAGAAGGGTAGTCTTCAGCAGCATCATGCGAAAGAGAAAGGCCTTTATCATCAACAACATCAAGTGGGTGAGAGGACAACATCATCAATATCATCTTGGAACACTGACTGGAGTATCTATAAATCATCGGAAGTTTTCTTCATCGTCAACATCGTCATTCTCAAAGGAATGCCATCATCATCTGCATCACTATGTATTAGTATAAAAACTGATACATCACCATCATCATCATCATCATCACATCACGAGGCTGGCTCATCATAATACAGGACTAGCTTTACGTCACAGTTGTCAGGCTGGAAGCTCAATACTCGTCTCATCTCAATGTCTTGCTTTACATCACAACACTCAGGTTGGAAGCAAGATACTAGACTAGATTTACGTCATAGCCATCAAGCTGGAAGGTCAATACTAGTCTCATCTCATCGTCTTTCTTTACATCATAGCACTCAAGTTGGAAGCAAGATACTAGACTGGATTTATGTCATAGCCATCAGGCTAGAAGCATAGTACTAGTCTCATCTCATCGTCTTTATTTACGTCACAACACTCAAGATGGAAGCAAGATACTCGTCCTACTTTACGTCACAACCATCTGGTCGGAAGCAGGATACTAGACTGGCTTTACGTCACATCTATCTAGCCGAAAGCTCAGTGCTAGTCTCATCATATCATCTTGCTTTACGTCACAACCATCAGGTTGGAAGCAAGGTACAGATCCTACTTTATGTCACAACCATCAGGTCAGAAGCAGGATACTAGACTTGCTTTACATCATAGCTATACAACCGAAAGCATAGTACTAGTCACACATCATCTTGCTTTACGTCGCAACCATCAGGTCGGAAGCAAGGTACTCGTCCTGCTTTATGTCGCAACCATCAGGTCGAAAGAAGGATGCTAGACTGGCTTTACGTCACAGCTATCCAGCTGGAGGCACAGTTCTAGTCACATCACATCATCTTTCTTTATGTCACAACCATCAGGTTGGAAGCAAGAGATGGCTCATCTCAAAATCTACTCTCCCTTTCAAGGAGGGTCCTTTCGGACTATACCAAGCTTATCTCGAAAGTACTCAAACTTTATACGAGATAGTGGCTTGGTCAACACATCAACAACCTATTCATCCGTGCTAATGTACTAGAGCTTTTAAGGCTCCTCTTTGCACCATGTCACAGATGTAATGATATCGGATCTCTATGTGTTTCGACTTGTCGTGGAATACATGATTCTCTGTCATATTTATGCAAATCTAGTTGTCACATAGGATCAAGGTTGCTCTCCTCTCTAAGTCAAATAGGTCGGTCAACAACTTTCGAAGCCATATGGCTTTGCAGCTGGCAGAACATGCAACAATGTATTTTGCTTCCATTGTGCTGAGAGTAATGCTAGATTGCTTCCTACTCTGCCACGAGATCATAGCTATCCCAAACTGAAACAACATCCTGAAGTGTTTTTCTTGTCAGAAACACTTCATGCCCAATCTGCATCAGTATATTCACTCAATGTGAAATCATGATCTCCATCATAGCTGAGACCACAATCTATTGTACCCTTAGGGTACCTCATCACATGTTTTGCAACCACTAAGTGAACATGTTTGGGTTCTACCAAAAACTGACTCAAGGTGTTTACGGAAAAACAAATGTCTGGTCTGGTGTTCGTCGGGTACATCATTGATCCAATAATCTGTCTGTACAGTGTGGCATCAATCAATTCTGACGAAGTGTCGACCAACAACTTCATCTTTGCTTCCATGGGTGTATTCATGGGCTTTCACTCCAACATGTCGAATCTCTTCAGGATTTCGACCGTATACTTCCCTTGGTTAAGGAAGATCCTCTCAGGACTCTGCCATACCTCAAGACCTAAGAAATAATAAATTAGGCCAAGGTCTTTCATTTCAAATTCTGAGGCAAGTCACTTTTTACATTTGGTGATGATATTTTCTTCTCCAGTTAAGAATAAGTCATCCACATATAGCAGTAAGATTACTGGCTCATTATTCATGACTTTGAAGTAGAGGTTAGAGTTTGATTTACTCTAGGTAAAGTCTAAGCTCATCAAGAAAATGTCTATATGGCCATACCAAGATCTAAAATCTTGCTTCAATCCATATAAGGCTTTCTTCAATCTGCAGACATGAGACTTCATGTCTTCAACCTCAAATCCTTGGGGTTGCTCTATATACACTTCCTCTTCGATGACACCATTCAAGAAATTTGTCTTTACGTCCATCTGGTGCAGCTTCTACTTCATCTTAGCTGCAAGAGCTATGATGGTTCTAATCGAAGTGTATCTGGCTATAGGAGCGAATGTCTCTTCATAGTCAATGCCTCCTTTCTGAGAAAATCCATGAGCGACAAATCTTGCTTTATACTTCTCAATACTTCCATCAACAACATGTTTTATTTTGAAGATCCATTGGAGGATACCACATCTTTACTCTTCGGTCTGGGAACTATTTCCCATACTTCATTCTTCATTGTGGATTGGTATTCCTTTGCCATGGCATCTGCCCATTCTTTCCTATGAATGGCTTCTTTAAGCAGGTAGTCTCCTCCTCTAGAAGATCACACGTCAAAGCCGTATAAATGGAGAATGGATTTGGTCTTTTCACTTGTCTCGTGGTTCCTTCGGGAACACCATACTTCTCTCTATCTTAAATAATCTCTCTAGCCCAAGCTAGCTTCCTTTTATGGAAGATCCTCATCGTAGGAGGTTCTTGAACTTCTATCAGGTCATGATCTTCTAGTGATTCCTCATTAGGGGAAGTTACGACTTCCCTCACTGGTTCAACAACTCTGGGAACCTCCCTCACTGGTTCTGCAATATTGGGGATTACGGGTTCCGCTTCATATACTTATTCAAGTTGGCATCTTCATCAAAAGTCACGTCCCTACTGATCTCAATGTGATGATGACCTGGTATATAGATTATGAAGGCCTTGGAAACCTCACAGTATCCCACAAATATTCCCTTCTTTCCTAAAGGTTCCATTTTGTTTCTCTTCTCTTTCGGTATATGAATAAATATTGGGCAGCCAAATATTTTGAGATGGCTTACCTCTGGCTTCTTTCCGGTGTACATCTCTTCCGGGGTCTTGAGCCCAAGTGCACTATGGGATAATCAGTTCTGCACATATACAACTTCCATTACTACTTCTGGCCATAAGCATATACGAAGATCTTGATCATGGATCATAGTCTTCACAACTTCCATTATTGTTCTGTTCTTTCGTTCAACTACACCATTTTTTTGGGGATTATAGGGAGTAGTGAGTTCCCTCTTGATCCCAACATCTTTGTAGAAGTTCACGAACTCTTTTGAGGTGTATTCTCCCCCATTATCTGACCTGAGTATCTTGATCTTTCTCTTAGAAAGATTCTCTATCAAGGCTTTGAATTCCCACTAATGGAGGATGATGACATTGGGCCACACACATCTGAATGAATGAGCTCTAGGACTCCTTATACCTTGTCGTCTTTCTTCGGAAACGGGTTCTTGATTTTCTTACCTTGTGCACATCCATTGCATATGCCTTCATGGTCACCTTTGAGTTCTGGTAAACCTGTGACCGCTTTGCATATGTATGGTAGAGCCTTGTAGTTGATGTGAGCTAATCTTCTATGCCAAAGTTCACATGGATTCTTTAATGGCGTGGGTCATGGTAGCTTCTGAGTGACCCTTTAGCTTATGCAAGCCACCTTCTTCTTTTCCAATGATGATTGCTTCATTTATGGTCTCTCCTTTAGCATGTTTCCTTCTGCAACCTTCACTATATCTTCCTTAGGGTTATTACAAGTGACTTGGAGCAAGGTCAACAAAACAACAAGCAAGAATAATATCCTTCTGATAATATAAAGCAATAACACGAACAATCATCACAGTAGCTCCTTTAGAGCTATCACTTATAATTTATCTGAAGCAAAGATTAAAGGTAAGGAATACAGTATGAAATTAGGTCAACACTCTCATAGTGTTGTGACCAAGCATTCTTCCATGGCAGCCTAGAACTAACACACAAGGTTTATCCTAGAGGAGGTGTTAGTTGTATCAGGCAAAGCATTTACCTCTATGTGCTCACATGCTATCAAGTATAATACTTTACAAAGACTATTATCTCAACTATAGTCATCAACTTGTCATGTGTACCTTTAAATCTTATCAACTTGATTTAATCAAACCTGGA
>ML800029.1:93038-104999 GCA_009831015.1 Picea engelmannii
TAGTTTTTACAATTTTTGCTCAAAAATAATTAATTAATTAAATAATTGAACCTCCAAACTTAGGGAAATTTAATAAAAAATTAATTAATTAAAAAAAAACTAATCTAGACTCAAGGGAATTCCGCGAAACTTTCTAAGATGTCATATATGGTCATTTACATCATTCCTAAACAATAGTTACCAGAGGATAAGCCCATTATAACACTCTTCACCACTTTGGAGGAATTATTGCAAGTGTGAGGGAAAAACTCAAGGGAAATCAATAAGGCTGAAAAGCCCAATTGATAACCTGAGGATAAAAAACCCTCAGTGAAATGAACTCTCCCAATGGGTTAACCAATCCTAAGGTAACTGACCTAACTATGATCCATGCAGACCTATTACTTTATTGACCCACACAAGGGTGAGGAAATTCCATTTACAAAAAGAAGTGATGGGGCCAAAAATGCCTTGTAGAACCAAATAGTCTTCGACAAATGAGCATCTGACGATGCATATCTTCATGGCACATGGATTTTACCCCCTAGTTATATAGGCGATCAACAGATGGCAATTGGGTTTGGTCAAGGAAGATGGATATCCTAAATCCTCTTAGAGCTAGGGCCAATCCTAGGCCCAAAGAAATTCATATTGTTGAGCTCGTCCCTGATCCTCTCACCACCATCCTGGAAGAAATGAAGATATAGGAAATGAATTTCTAACAAACCATGAATGCCTTATAGAATAGACTCATTCAAGTGCAAAGAAATCAACAACATAAAAATTTTTCTTCTAGAAATGGGTATTGGGGCATGTTATCATGAAATCTAGCACTTGTGAAAAGCCTTCATAAGGTGCTTGACTAATGTAACATATGGAATTATTTTCCATTGTCGCCTAAGAAAGTACTTCCCTCCTTTTAGTGAAGGATATAGGTCCAACACAAGCGAGGATTCCCTAACAACCTCAAAGGATCTTATAGCAAGCCAAGGCAAGTCTACGCCCCCATATATTGGTCGCTTGATTAGCTAGATCAAGGTTAAGGGAAAGGTCAAGATGGATTAGAGAAAGTAAATTGATTGCCCGTGTGTGAGGTGTGTTTCCAAGACAATCAATTATGTTTACTAAGCTATAAAATTGAATTAAATGTCCCAAAACATTAGCTATCAAAGGAAAAAGAAAGGTTGTAACAAAACTTGAATGAAAGATAAGATACTTCAACACGTAACACGTTTATAACAATAATATTAAATTAGTCCTAAATTAGTAATAAGAAATGAGGAAAAGATGCCAAATGCTATATAAAATACTAATAACCATTAGCTAATGATTGCTTGAAAGAAATAACATTAGACTATGTTAAATGGATGCAAGATGAAAAACCCTAATGGTTGAAAATGCAATTAATGCATAAACAATGACGTTAGATAATGATTTTAAACAAAAAAATGCAAGGCATTAGGATAGTATGATGGAAAACCAATATGCAATGCAATTATTCTTAAGCTAACACAAGAAGTTGAGAGAGAGAGGGCTAAAACTAAGGTTTAGATAACTTGCAATGGAGAGAAGACTAGTGCCATCTTAAGTCCTTGGGCATATGGAGTCAATGCTACCTCAATGGAGGATAATAGACAAAGAAAACTCACAAGCACTAGGTATGAACCCTTAGGAAAATAAGTTAGGGGGATGTACAATCACAATCCCTAATGTCATCCTATGCTTCCTATGACTATTAACAAGGGATCAAGGTGGAAAATAGGCAAAACCTTAGAGTAGTACAATCACAAGCTCTAGAATTTAACCATTAAATACAAGTTTAGGGGGATGTACAATCACAAACTCTAAATTTGACCTTATATGATTCCTAAATTTGACCTTATATGATTCAACAAAATTAAGATGGATAAAAACAAGGAAGGGGATGAACAATTACAATCCTCCCTATGGTTTCAAACAAAATTATCCAAGAACAAGATAACATGCAACTTATCAACAATTTGTTAGAGCATATAATCAAAACACCATGAATAAACATAAATAATTGGAAAGAACACTTACTATACCAAGTCTCCATGCATGAGGAAACCCTAATTCATGAATTATCCACCAAAATCAAGAGAAACATCCACAATATCACTCTCCAAGAGGTGCACACAAGTACTCCATGATACAAAAATAGTAAAATAAGACTTTAGAAGTGATTCTCCAAAAGTGTGAGTTGTGATTTGCTAAGGAGGAAAGAACTATCCTTTTATATGAGGAAACCCTAGCACTTTTCCTCTCACAAACCCCCCAAAATACAAAATGTCCATGATACAAGGTGGATAGTTCTAGGACAACCCCAAAAATAGCCTCTAACATAAAGATAACATGAAAATACATCAAAATTTCCCCTTAAAAATGATACGTGTGAGTGTGAAAGCTTCCAAGGGAGATGACATCATCCTTTAAAGGGAAAAGAGGGCCTCCAAAGGCCACATATCATCATCAAAGGGTGTAAAGCATTGTTAAAGGTCACATCTCCTCATCATCAAGTGCCAAATCATCATCAAAAGGATGCCCTCATGCTAGGTCGTCTCAATAAGCATCAAATCATGATGCCATCATCAACAAGTGAAAAATCCAAGGGCTAGGGAATGATGTCATGAGGGAGGAAGGCTCAACAACCTCTCCAAAGAGGTGCACAATCATCTCCAAGTGCAACATCATCCGATCAAACCCTAATATGCTCACTGTGTGCGTTGTCCAATCTGTGGGATTCCTTCCCTCTCAATGGAACATCAAGCTATATTTGAAATATCCAAGCTCATATGTCCAATGTTCAAGGTCTAGGAGGTGTGGAAAGGTGCCCCAAGGCATGCCAAATCATCAAAGGGTCCAACAATTTGCATCAAGTGTGCAACATCCTCTGTAGAATGTATAATGTCCTAGGAAATCATCATGAAAATATCCTCCAAAGGACTATGTCAACGTGCATCATGACCAAAGAAGGTCCACAAAATCAAGTAAGAAAAACAACTACAAGATAAAAAAGTCATTAGGATCATATAAAGTAATCCATCACTTAATACAAGAGCAATTCACATTAGGTATCTTCTTCAAACTTCATAGTAGCTCAAGACTCTATGCAATTTGCTAGGTTTAGGTATGGGAGGACCATCATAAGACCCTATTAGGTGTTCCAGTACCCAGGTAGAGAGACAGTTCCTGTGAAATCCTTCAAAGTGTAAGTATAATGAATGACGTGACATGAGGTTTACTTCATGCTCATAGAATCATTGACATGCAAGGTAACCATGTTCTGTCCATTTCCACGAGTGCCTTTGTAGAGGGAGAGCTCACTTCTTGAGATACCCTTTCCTCGACAGTGTGTGTATTCCAAACCCCTTATTTCCTTTTGATATTATTTTATTTCTTTGCATGTCCCCTTTTCATGTTTCAAGGTTTTATTATTTTTCTTACTGGGATCAAGTCCTTTTGATTGATATGCATTCAGTGCATTAGGACTAGGGGCTATCTCCTCATAGCGAGGGGGCATAGCTCAAGCCGACCTTTGGATTTTGAATTGGTCATTTATTATCCCATTATTTATTGTTTATTTTATAACATACTTTCTTATCATTTTTTATAGTAGTTGCATCAACATCGACATTCCATCCCTTCTTCTCATAGGAGAATGAACCATGATCCTTTTTGAAGTGCATGTAACAACCATTACCAAAAGATAGGACAATGAAAGGAATTAAGATGAAAAGTGTTAAGTATGGAAGGGAGTGATACATTACCCCTATCAAGGCCTCACAATAGTACCCTTGTTCCCCAAGAGTGACTAGGACACAAATGATGGCCACCAAGGTGAAACAAGGGAAAAAACATAACTTCCAAGCAATCATGATCCATTATCTGACTTCAACCCATGATCCTCACCTAAATTCCTGATGCATTAAATGCTACACTTTATATGAAATTATGACTAGTGTACCTCATGTGTGTTGGACCACCATCATCAGATGAACCATGTTGATCAAGTGAAATTAGTTGAGCCAGGTGAGGGGGGAGGCATCTGGGGGACTGCTATATGTGGAGAATGTTGATGATAATCTCTGGGATCACTATCTTCATTGTGGAACATGAGACATGATCTCCTCTAGTTACCCTTAGGTGAGAGGGGGAGGGGGTGGTAACAGGGACATGCTACAAATCAAATACCTCCTGTAACATTGGAACAAACCAACATGCTTGATCATGACATGCCTTATATATTATTGCCAGGATTGTGATAGTTTCCATAATGAAAGAACTTGTGCCAAGTACATTGAGTTGACTACACATAATCCTTAAGGTGATGAAGGTTGTGTGGATTCCTACAACAATATATTTGAGGGAAGAAAAAAGTTCACCTTGTCCCAAGAGAACATGCAACAAGTCAAGGAAAAGTCCATAGAGGAAAAAAGGGAAACTAGGATTATTGGTGAGAAGCCATATCAAGATGAAATACAAAGGATTTATGCTAGTAGGTTTAAAGGTGTGACATATCAAAGAATAAAATGTAACCCTGCTCAAGATCAATAGGGTCCTTTGAAGCTTCTTGAGAAATATAATCAACCTACAAGAACAAGTGTGGAGGTACCTCAAAGTAATCCTCAAATGTGTAATCCTTTGAGTTATAGTTGGATATAACAAGTTGGATGGGTAATGCCAAGGTATCTATTACCATTTTCGAGTTAGCAAAGATTCTTTCTGTAAGAAATCAAATTAAGGAATATTTTGGGCTTGAAGTGATCAGTCAATCAACCCAAGTTGTATATGATAACAAATATGGCCCCATTATTATCCAAACTATGAATGAAGAAGGAAGGAAGAACCCAAGTCACCAACCCTTTTTCATTTCTTTGGTAGTGGGTGACTTATTGTCGCATAACTGTATGTTGGATACTAGACCCTCAACCAATGTAATGTATCTTATGGTAATGAATCAATTGGGATTAAATACCACAAGACCTTACAGGAATATATGTGCAATGGACTCTATAGAAGTTAAAGTGTGTGGTTTAATCAAATATCTCTGTGTAAGCTTGGTAGTTTACCGAGAATTTTCATTGTTAATGGATGTGGTTTTCATTGATTTCCTAGATGCTTGGGGAATGATTTTGTCTCGTAAGTGGGTAGCTAATCTTAGAGGTAGCATCCAAATTGACCTATCTTATGCTACTATCCCTACTTGAATCTACACCATGAGAAAATGAGAATATATCATGTTGAAGACCCCTTAGATCCTATGAATAAGTTGGTTTTCTATGAGGAAGATTTAGGACCTTATACAGTGCTAGCTGTTATCCCCATTTTTTGGATAACTAAGGAGATTATGTCTCGAGGCCCTCATGTTGCAGATATGGAGTGTTGAGATACTACATGATTAGAAATATCCTTTTGCACACATGGAGACCCTTCTCACCACCACAAAGGTCGTATAATTTCAGATGGCATCCACCACACCAGCTGGCTTCCGAGAGCCAATGGGCCTTGCTCCATGATGTACAATTAAGGTATTATGGTAAGTTTCATTACAATATTTGAGGGATTTGAGTATGTTGTATCTTATACTTCTTTAGATTTCATGACATATGCTTGGACATTATGCATTTTTCCCTACTTCACCTTGGTGGTTGACATCGTGCCCTAGTAAGTGGTATTCCTTGGGGATGGGTTTTCTACTAGGAACTCCCTTGAAGATCCATCGTATTGTTCCTGACCATACTTACCACTTTCTATCACTATTTCCCCTCATTTACTTATCTCTTGGGATTTTAGGGTGTATTGACCCAAGAAGGGGTTGTCCCTCATTATATGGGAAGAAGGGGCTGAAGACACATAGGGATTGTTGTTGGGTAAAATATAAAAGCCTATGTATAAACCTTCCAGATGCTTCGCCCAGGGATCCCCCAAGAAAACAATGAAAAACTTTTCTGTAAGAAAAGGGGGACCCACAAGAAATATGATTATGAATGCTTAAAAGGTTAGTTAGAGGATAGTAGGCCTCATCACAAGCCAACCTATCATGTTCATGGTTATCTAGTGGTATGACATTACCATCATCTGGTCACCAAGCCAGGGTAATGAATATCAGTTGCATGGATGAGAGAAAGGGGGTATCATCATGAGCCAAGATTCTCATTTCCACTAGCTGTTTGTGAGTGACACTGTCATTATCTAGACACCACGCCAAGACAATAACCTTCAACTTGTCCTTAAATTATGAAAGAAAAAAAGAATGGAAAAACGACGGGCTTGGAAAAATTGCATTGCAAACAAAGGTGCCACACACCCTCTACAAAGGAACCCATGAATGAGACACTACAACCCCTTGTATGTCATGAACCCCCTGCCCATTGAGTCTTGACCCTTAACCACTTCATCCACTTTACATGGCTTAGAGATGGATCTCTTGGAAATACTCCTTGACCTAGGGAAATATCTGCCCAATAGGACACCTTGTCAACCCTCCCATATTCAATCTTGGCAAGTTGCATAATGTCCTTGAGCACTTAATTGTTTGATAGGGAAATATTTGATGCACATGCTTAGGTGGATCATTTATTGACTTGATTTACTTATCATGCTATTTTGACTTGAGATCCTTGGAGGGCGTGCTTGTTTGTCTTTACAGGACCTAGTTGGTGGACAATTTTGGAGGAACAAGCCTAGCTTGGGCTTCCATGGGGATTGAAGCCCACAGGTGGATGCCAAGGGCCCGCATGCCAGATGAGAGACATGAAACTTCGGAGGCCTATAATATGACTTGAATGACATAACCTAGCCCCTACTTTCCAAACGATTTTACTAGGAGAGGAAAAACATAATCTTTAGGAGCATGACGCCAACCATGGGGCTAGGGTTTGGTGGTTAGGTTGATATGCATTGGCACAAGGAAGTTTTGAGGAGTTTGAGGCTTTGACCATGAAGGAAGTGACTTGGATGCTTGACATGTGGCTTTGGGAAGCCTTACTACACTCCATCATCAACAACTTGCTACTAGTGTCAAAACGTCCCCTAAAGGGGTGACACCACTCTAAATTAGGGTTTCTTTTTGTGTAAAAGTAAGATTTAAGTGAATTGTTTAATATTACTTTGTAAAAGGGGAAAAATTAGCGTTGTTGACCCCTAGTCTTGTGGTTTACCCTAATATTATGTGGAAAAACTATTTTAGAGACATTTTGTATAGATAAGAGATTATAAGATCTCATTTTAACATAACTCTCCCATTGTGAGAAGTACATGGATGAAATTTTCACTACTCTTGGTGATTTGGTGTTTATCTCTTGTGCAATGTAGTATGGTATATATCTCTTGGTGATTGAATGTGGAGGAGTGATGCACAACCCCCTAAAGGCTTGTTCTCTTGAATCTTGGATGAACGTTGCATGTAACTAGGGTTTGTTCTCTCATTTTCTTGGATTAGGTAAGCAACAATATGCATATGCTATTATTTTTTTTCTTAATTTGGTTATTGTTGGTGGAAACCATAGAGAGGAGTATGCGAGATACACCCTCCATAATTTATTCATCTCTTTTTTAAAGGTTTTATTTCTTTCTTTTTTGCAAGGGTTGCTAGGAGGAATACACGTGTGTATATCCTCCTAGATTTACCCTAAGCTTGGTTGGCATACCCTAGGGAGTAAGAGGATTTACACCCATAGGGTTTTTGTTGATATAGGTTGTGATTTAAATACTCCATCACCCAAATTTAAAGGCACTAATATGAAGTATTCTTGCATTGGAGAAACAAAATATTGCATTGGGAAACATGATTTCTTGTCGTATTAACTTTTTGCAACTTGGGTTGTGTTCCTTGTGCTTAGAGCACCTCTCAGCTACTAGGGAATCCCCATAAAAGGGGTAGTTCTTTCTGTTGTTAAAAAATTGCATCTTCATCCATTAGGGCTGCAAAAAACATAATCTAATTGCTTTAATAACTCGCAAATCAATCGCTGAAAATTGCCTAAAGTTTTCACACTTACACTACTTGGTCTAGCACACTTTTTGTCAAAGTTTGGAGGAGTTTTAGTGGCTGATTTTATTGATTTAATAAGTTGATTTTTACAGCCATAAGGTTGGTATATATTGCTGCATAAAGTGTTTACAACAACCTTATATTTTCATGCTAGTATCTTGGTCTTAAATCTTGAGTTTTGCTAGTGTTTAGCTAGTGTTTCTCTTGTATCTTTCACTTGATTTCTAGCACTTATTTAGCATCTTATTGTGCCATTTCACTGCTGATATATATTTTTACTAACAAATTCTATTAGGGATATCAAACTTAACTTGCTTGTCCAATTGGTTATATTGCATCATATGCTTGTATTTCTTGTTTCTAGGGAAGGTACTTCAATATCGATAGGTCATTCAACATATTTGAAAACCCTTGAACCTTCCCAAGACCTTCATACATTTTAGAATTGACCTCTAGGGACATTCTCTTCATTGTCATCCTTTTCCATCTCATTCCCCCTAGGGTCAGTGGGATTCCCCCCTTAAGGTGAACTATCTCAACTCTAAAGTGACGTGGACACCTGCCTAAAGTGACAATGGGTAGGTGCCCTCTAAGTTGTCGCCAATTGGTGGTTGGTTCGGGCTTTGAACAACCTAAAAATTGTGCAATAACATTTTGGCATCGTTGTCGGGGAGGATTTTGAATCCTCTTCGGAACCTTAACGACACTTTGACAATCTATCCCAAAGCCTCTCCCCTAGATTGCTTGGCGACTCCACTCAAGGGACGTTCCCTTTCCATCCTTGGTGAGCTCTTATTGAAGCTTAGCTGGCGACTCCACCTTCCCAAAACCCATATTTTCCCTTTTCCACCCTTTGATGAGCCTAGAGCTCACTTGGTGACTCCATTGAGGTATTACCCTAAGTAATGGAACCATGGCCTCACATAACTTACCATGGGCATTCCATAAGGTTTATCCCTCCTTTGATGTTCAGTATATTCCTGGATATCCAAATCATTGCTCCCCGGAATGGAAGGCAAGTTTCCCTAAATTCAATGGTGATGCTACGGTTCTCATGCACTCTGCGACGAGCACATGTCCCCAAGTAGGAGCTAGATGTTATCCCCATTTTATGGATAACTAAGGATATTATGTCTCGAGGTCTTCAGGTTGCAAATATGGAGTGCCGAGAGACAACATGACTAGCAGTATCCTTTTGCATAGAGGGAGACCCTTGTCACCACCACATAGGTCATATATTTTCATATGGCATCCACCACGCCAGCTGGCTTCCGAGAGGGCCTTTATCCATCAAGTACAAGTCAGGTATTATGGTAAGTATCTTTTCAATATTTGAGGCATTTGAGTGCGTTGTATCTTAGACTTATTTAAATTTCATGACATATGCTTGGACATTATGCCTTTTCCCTACTTCACCTTGGTGGTTGAAATTGTGCCCTAGTAAGTGATCTTCCTTGGGGATGGGTTTGCTACTAGGAACTCCTTTGAAGATCCATCGTACCGTTCCCGACCATACTCACCACTTTCCGTCACTATTTCCCCCTATTTCATTATCTCTTGGGATTTTAGGGTGTATTGACCCAAGAAGGGGTTGTCCCTCATTCTATGGGAAGAAGGGGCTGAAGGCCCAAAGGGATTGTTGTTGGGTAAAAGATAAAACCCTATGTATAAACCTTCCATATGCTTCACCTAGTGATCCCCCAAGAAAGTAATGAAATGCTTATCTGTAAGAAAAGGGGGACCCACAAGAAATATGATTATGAATGGTTAAAAGGTTAGTTGGAGGATATGAGGTCTCATCACGAACCGAACTATAATGTTTATGGATATCTAGTGGTATGACATTACCATCATCTAGTCACCAAGCCAGGGTAATGGCTCTCAGTTGCATGGCTTAGAGAAAATGGGTCTCATCATGATCTAACCTTCTCATTTCCATTAGGTGTTTGTGAGTGACACTGTCATTATCTGGACACCACACCAGGATAGCGATCTTCAACTTGTCCTTAAATTATGAAAGAAACAAAGAATGGAAAAACAATGGGCTTGGAAAAATTGCATTGCAAACGAAGGTGCCACACACCCTCTACAAAGGCACCCATGAATGAGACAATACAACCCATTGTATGTCATGAACCCCATGCCCATTGAGTCTTGACCCTTAATCACTTCATCCACTTTACATGGATTAGAGAGGGATCTCTTGGAAACACTCCTTGACCTAGGGAAAGATCTACCCAATAGGATACCTCATCAACCCTCCCATATCGAAGCTTGGAAAGTCACATAATGTAATTGAGCACTTAATTGTTTGACATGGTAATATTTTATGCACATGCTTAGGTGGATCATTTATTGAATTGATTTACTTATCATGATATTTGAATTGAGATCCTTGGAGGGCGTGCTTGTTTGTCTTTGCAGAACCTAGTTGGTGGACAGTTTTGGAGGAACAATCCTATCTTGGGCTTCCATGGGGCTTGAATCCCACAGGTGGATGCCAAGGGCTTGCATGTCGGATGAGAGAGATGAAACTTTGGAGGCCTAGAATATTACTTGAATGACATAACCTAGCCCCTACTTTCCAAATGTTTTTCCTAGGAGAGGCAAAACATCATCTTTAGGAGCATGACGTCATCCATGGGGCTAGGGTTTGGTGGTGAGGTTGATATGCATTGGCACAAGGATGTTTTGAGGAGTTTGAGGCTTTGACCATGAAGGAAGTGACTTGGATTATTTACATGTGTCTTTGGGAAGCTTTCTTACACTCCTCCATCACCAACAACTTGCTCCTAGTGCCAAAACATCCCCTAAAGGGGTGATGTCACTCTAAATTAGGGTTTCTTTTTGTGTAAAAGTTAGATTTGTTGGATTATTGAGAGGGGGGGTGAATCAATAATAACATAATTATAATATTTTTTCTTCAAATGTTATATCAATGTAGAATTATTATCCAATAATGAGCAGTAATAAATAAACAATCACACACATACAAAGTACACCAGTGTTTTACGTGGAAACCCAAATTGGGAGAAAACCACGGAATTATTTTTCTTATATGTATTGAAGAATTACATTCATTGGAAGCACCAACTTCCTTTGTTTTCCAGCTGCAACTAGAAGGAGGCTCCATCCCCCTAGTTTCTCAAGATACAATGTGAGGGAAGCTCCAACTCCCCAAATCTCTGGCTACAACCAGAAGGAGGCTACAACCCCCAATGTTCTCCGGCTACAACCGGAAGGTGGCTACAACCACTTGTCCTTGCCCTGTCCTACCACCCTGAAGTAGAAGTAGAATGATGGAACCTCTGTCACACTATCACTGTGAGATATACCGTTGTAAACCTGTACCAATAAATCTGAATCATGCATCAACCATGCATCAACCTGTAACCAACCTGTACCATAAATAAGTGCATCAACCATGCACCAACCTGTAATCAACCTGTACCATAAACAAGTGCATCAACCATGCACCAACCTGTAATCAACCTGTACCATAAAAAAGTAAATCCAACCATGTACCAAGTATGTTTCAATAATGTGTCAACTACTCATCAAGTATTAATCATCAATATGTACCAGCATCATCAACTATACACTTCATGTATGTGTCAACTCATCAACTACTTGTCTCAACCATGTACTCAACATGTGCCAAAACCAAAATCCCTCATCAATTTTATCATCCAAATATGATTTTTAGCTCTGTAATAGACCTGTTGTATATGATCACAAGCCTGCAAACCTTCCTTAACTTTAAAAATAGGAGACTAGCATTTTCATCAAACTTTTCTTCAGTCTCACATGCCTAGTTTTGGATTAGTCAACAACCCTAACTTGAAGTAATCATAAATTTGAACCTGTAATGTATAAAGATTTGAAACTAATACACAATGTTCTTCAGTGTATTTTATGCAATTCCTCCAAGTGGTACTACTTGGAACCTCTCATAAAAAGAGTTATAG
>ML800029.1:126705-137272 GCA_009831015.1 Picea engelmannii
GAGGCAAGCTACAATTACCAGTTAGAGAGAGGAGAAGAAGAGTGGCGCATCTCTTGGGGAGGACTATCTGTATTGGTTTGAGTTATCTCTTGAACATTGTATAAGCTATTTATGATAAGGAAGTTTTTGTTGGGTTTTCTTCCCCTAGAGGGTTTCCCAGGATAAATGTTGTGTCTCTTGTGAATGTGTATTTCTCAGTGATCTTGTTCTTATGATGCTCCTATCTATTGAAATGCAAAGAACTATAATAATGGCATAAACATTAACAGAAAGGATAAATAAAGTGAGCGAGAAAAGGAAGCACAAACGACAATAGTGCAACTTTCCAGAAATAGAAAGACAACAAAAAAGTTGTATAAAGAACAAGAAGTAGAAGAAGAAAAATAACTAGTTAACTGAAGATGGCTATGCCATGCACTGTAATGGGTTATTTTGGGATAGATAAGAATAGAACTTGAAACCATAGATTTTGGGGTATAAATATGTAATGGGATTGGGATATAGATATACACATATAGATATATAGAGAGATATATAGATATATGCATATGTAAGTGTGATAGTGTATGCATGGAAGAGAATTGAAGTTATGGAAACATCATGAATGTAATAGTCAGTTGGGAAGAAAGAAGATGAGTACAAAAGGAGTTTAGAAATGATATTGTGTCTTATGTTCTTACTTGTCTTTATGCATTCATGAATGATGATATACTTCACATAATGAATTTAGTCTATGAATTGGTTATGTTGGAATGTTCATGTATGGCTGTGATATTTTAGGTAATAATCAAGAACATACATAAGTTAAGATCAAAAATAATGATTCACGCATCAGCCTCCCTTTCCCTTACTATTGCAGAAACATGGTTCTTGTATCCCCAATAGATACCTCGGCTAAGACTTCATCTGCGCAAGCAGGTGATGCTGAAAGGTCCGGTGTCTTGAGGGTTTTATTGGTCACGGTGAACCCAAACCTTGGGTCTGATAACCCCTGTGCAAACAAGAAGCAACCAAAAAATCCTCTTATTAAAAAAGAGTTGCAAAAGTTGCTTGAAGAAAATATTATCACACCTACAAGGCATTCAACTTGGGTATCCAACCTTTTAGTGGTAAGAAAGAAGAAAGGTGAGATTAGACTTTGGGTTGATTTCAGGAACCTAAATTTGTTGTCTTAGAAGGATAATTACCCGTTGCCTAACATGGAACATTTGTTTCAAAGAATAATATGATTGACAATGTTGTCTTTACTAGATGGATTTTCGTGTTAAAACCAAGTGTGGGTGAATGAATATAATCGGCATAAGATTTTTTTTACCACATCTTTGGGAACTTTTGATTATTTAAGGATGCCTTCTAGTTTACTTAACATAGGTGCCACATTTTAGAGAGACGCAGATTATGCATTCAAAGATATTATGTGAAAGATAATTGAGATATATCAATATGATCTCATCATGTTTTCTAAGGTAAGAAACTCTCATGTTCAGCATCTTAGGAAAGTGTTTGAAATATGTCACGAGTATGGAATATTGTTGAACCCAAAGAAGTAAACATTCAGGGTTCTTGAAGGAAAGCTTCTTGGGAATATGGTTTCAAAGGATGGGGTAAAGGTCGACCTTGGAAGGATTGAATGTATCAAAGAAATCCCTTCACCCCAAAACAAGAAAGCTCTATAGTCATTTTTTGCCAAGATCAACTTTATCTCAAGATTTATCCCAAAGTTTTCCGAAATAAATAAGACAATAACCAAGTCGCTTAAGAAAGATGTCGATTTTAGATGGGATTAGGATGAAAATTTAGCCTTTGAAGCCATCAAAGAATCCATTGTGAAGTATCCCATGCTAGTAATTCTAGATTATTTGAAGGATGTTTAGGTTTTCTCTTTCACTTTCAAGGATACCATTGTAGGTGTTTTGCTCCAGAAGAGTGATTAATGTAATTAGAAACCCATGGATTTTATGAGTAAATCTCTCATAGATGTCGATTATAAGTATTCCATCATAGAAATAAAAGCCTATTCTCTTGTCAAGTCATTAAATCATTTCAAGACATATGTGGGTTATTCTAATATAATTGCTTATGTTCCCCACTCAATGGTAAAATAAATTCTATCTCAACAAGATTGCTTGGGAATGAGAGGAAAATGGGTGTCTAAAATTCAAGAATATGATTTGGAAATTAAACCCACCAGCTTAATTAAGGGCCAAGGATTATCCCAAATGATGGCGGGGGGGAATGAAGTTTCTCTTGGAATGAAAGAAGATCCTTGCCATATTATATCAATAGTATTGGAAAAATTGGAACATCATGATTGCTATGTGGACATCATTTATTAACTTAAGAACCTTAAAAGTTTAAATCACCAAGCATATCATAAAATAAGAGTGTTAATATTAAAGGGCTATAAATTATGTTTTATCAACTAAGGCCTTGGATGGAGAAATCTAGATGGATTGATTCTTAGATGTGCAGAATCTAAAGAATATAAGAACTTAATGGGCGATTTTCATAAGGGGCTATGTGGTGGACTTCATGCAACAAGAACCACCACCCACAATATTTCAAGAGGTAGTTACTACTGCTCGAGTATATTATTTTCATATGTCCACAAGTTTGTGAGATTGTGTAAACCTTGTCAAATATTCACAGGAAAAAAAAAGATGGAAACCTTCCCTTTTCAACCAATCATAGTGGAAGTTACCTTCCAACAATGGGGCCTTGATTTTATAGGAGATTTTAAACATAATTATAGCAATGCTCATAAGTGGATTCTCGTGGCCACAGATTACTTCACCTAGTGGGTTGAAGCCATACGAACTAAGAGGGCCACTGATAAGGTAGTCATGGAATTTTTGGAAGAAAAGTTCATAACTCGTTTTGGAGTTCCAACAAAGATCATTGCTAACAATGCCAAGGATTTCAATTCTTCAGAATTATCAAATTTTTGTTTCATCTATGACATTGTCTTATCCCACTCCTCCAACTATTACTCTTAAGGAAATGGTCTTGCTGAATCGAGTAACAAGAATTTAATGACCATCATCAAAAAGACTTTGGGAGATAACAAAAAAGTTGGGTTAGTAAAATCAAGTATGCTTTATGGGATTATAAGATAACCATGAAAGATTCTATAGGAAATATCCCATTTGAATTAGTCTATGGGATGGAAGTAACTTTTCCAGTTCACTTGAAGATCTTGGTTTACAAGATAATGCAACAATTTTCATTTGACCAAGATGTAGTGAAAAACATAATCAACTAGTTGATTGATCTTGACAAGAATCGAAGACGTGCCTTTGATCATCTAGAAAAGAGTCAAGAAAAGACGAAGATAAAGTTCGACAAGAAAGATTGCCCAATAATTTTCTTGAAAGGTGATCTTGTTCTCATGTGGATTAAAAGGAGTGAAAAGAAATTTAAATATGGTAAGTTTGAAAGCCTTTGGTTGGTTCGTTAAAAAATTGATGATGTTGCAGGTAAATAATCTTTCTATCTTATTCA
Organism: Picea engelmannii; assembly: GCA_009831015.1. Classification (NCBI taxonomy): domain Eukaryota; kingdom Viridiplantae; phylum Streptophyta; class Pinopsida; order Pinales; family Pinaceae; genus Picea; species Picea engelmannii. The sequence continues at coordinate 130,207 of ML800029.1, forward strand.
TTTGGATGGTGAGCATCTGCCTTTTTCCATGAATGGGAAAGTTTTGAATATTTTATATGAAGTTAATATTTTATGTCATGGGGCATTCTTGTACTATATTCAGTTTCTTATCCTTTCCCACTTATGTGCTTCATTTTATTGATTTCTGCATTTTCATTTTTTTTAGAATAAAAGTAAGATGTTTCTCACATGTATGTATTTTATCTAAGATATGGTACTACTAACATGTGCTTTGTTATATTTCATTTATGCATGGATTTATTTATATCTTAGGGAAGGGGACAAGGTGCTCATGTATTTATCCCTCCCCTTCATTTGACATCCATTTGGTGAGAATGTTTCAAGTCTATAGGTTTTGGATATTATGGAGTTCTCATGCACTCTCGATATGAGCACATGTCCCCAAGTTGGATCCATCTATTACACCTCAAATTCACTTCAATGCACACTTATTTTATGCCTAAGCATGGACCCCCATGTTATGTATTTGTCACACTTTGGCCATCTATTCTTGGAGGTGACTTTTCATATGCTCATCCAGTTTCATGTTTGTTGATGCAATTTCACAGATCTCGAGGTAGTACATGTATTCCAAGGCATCAAAAACATCATTTGTGGCACTTTGGGGATATTTTCACTTGCATGGGTCACTTCATTGCATTCCATGTCACAAATTCTAGATATATCTCCTCATTCATCATTTTTTTAGTTATTTATTGTTAGATTCGTAATGCACCCAAACCAGTGCACACACACACCTCAGGTTTGGTCTATATTCTCAACAGAGTACACAAACTTACACATTTGAATTGTAAACATAAACACAGTGAGATGCCTAACACCATAGCACAACAAAAGATAAAAACAACAATTAGATAATACACAAGTACACAAGAATTTAATGTCCAAAATCACATGTTCTTAAAACTAGAAAAAAATCGATCCTGTACCAGGGAAAATGGCCCTTTTCTCATACAATAGAAAATTTCAAATACTTACAAATTAACCATAGAAAACCTCGGTTTATGTTCCCAAACTAGTCAAATTAGCTGACTGTCACAACCCTTTCTCTTGTGATTAGATTGGTTGCAATATTCTTCTTCTAGCCCTCCTTTTCTGTCCTAAAGATACCCCAATGATTGGCCTTGATATTGACTGCTTATCGGCTCTAAACTTGTCCTCAACTTGTCACCAAAATTCCAGGACCTTGTTGTTGTTCCAACTTTCCTTTACTATCCAAAATCTGCCCTCAATGGCTTTACAATGTGTGTTCCAAAGACTATTGTACAAGGTAGTTGTAATAACCCTCTATCTCTTCTTATCCAGGTATATACAATTGTTGTTAGATATGTGTAACAACTCCCTATCTGCCTAGAACTTAGTGCATTCCTTAGAAATGCAGGTCGAATCACTTCAACACTTGTGGTCGGCCCTAGAATTGGTCGTTGAATCCTCCCACAGTTCTGTTGCCTTCTTCCTGTGTTGTCGAACCTATTCCCAATTGCCACTTCCCTTAACCAGCCTTCCTTGACCTGATTGAACCCCCTCTATGACCCACGACTCCCTTATCTCCATAGGTCGAGCCTCATGTAGGCCTTTTCCAGCTTGGTTGAGCCTCATACAAGTTGTGGCTAGGATCCTCCTAGCAAGCCAAGCCTTACCTAGACCTCGAATTCCCCTTCCTTGGATGCCAACAAACTTGCAGACCTCCTCCTCCTTTGGAACCTTCCCAAGACACGAAAACTAAAACAATATTGAGGCCAATCAGCCCTAAACTTGTCCTCAGCTTGTCACCAAATTGCCAAGACCTTGTTGTTGTTCCAGCCTTTGTTTTTTGTCCAAAATATGCCCTTAATGGATATCCAAAGTCTGTTGTACAGGGTATCTGTAATATCTCTTTATCTCTTCTTATTTAGGCCTCTACAATTGTTGTTACATACGTGTAACAGCTCGTTATCTTCCTAGAAGTTAATTTCTTCCTCAGAAATGCAAGCTGAGTCACTTCAGCACTTGTGGCTAGCCTTAGACTTTATTGTCGAATCCTCCCACAGTCCTGCTGCCACCTTCCTATGGTGGTTGAACCTATTCCTAGTTGCCACTACTTTTAACCACCCTTCCTTAACATGGTCGAACCACCTCTATGACTTGCGGCTCCCTTATATCCATAGGTCGAGCCTCCTATAGGCATGTTCTATCTTGGTCGAGCCTCACGCAGGTTGCAACTAGGATCCTCCTAATAGGCTGAGCCTTACCTAGGCCTCAGCTTGCCCTCCATTGGCTTCTAACAGACCTATAGACCTCCTCCTCCTCCTTTGGAACCTTCCCAAGACAAGAAAACTACAACAATATTGAGGCCAATCAACCTCTCTCCATGGTTGGACTAAGGTAACCATACCTCTCTTCTCATGCTAGCCTAGGTCACCAACAAGACACAACACAATAATGATCTATGTCACATCTTATGTCCTTTTATACAACTCTAAAGGGGTGTGGAAAATCCCTAAAGTAAGTCAACATTAAATTAGAATAATTTAATCATTTGTGTGGGTGTGAAGCCCCAACACAATCCCACTAAAACTCTCACCAAGCCCATGAATCCCTAGCTCCATTCCAAGGGCGTTTTCACTGAACCAAAAGTCCAACAAGGTGCCAACGAAGAGTCTCACATGCATGACCCCAAGGCCATGTGAGAATACCTCCCCAAAGCTACAAAACATGGACATTTATTACTTGATTTGAGGGACTTTTCACATCATCCATGAGGTGATTCCACCTTTGGAGGCTAGACATTGACACTTTTATTCCTTTGAAGGCTCCTACACCATGGTTTGAGGCTTGTACCATGCATTTTCAAGGGAACATTGAGCTTATTCACCAAGTCATTTTTTGGATTCCCCTTCTCTTGGAGGGGTTTATGTACATGTGGCATGTTTTACTTGTATATTGACGTAGTCTCCTTCATTATGTGGATGACAGGTCACTTTTCTAGATCTCCTAGGATAAATTTAGGGATATTAGAAAATAATAAAGAATGAGAAGGATGTAGAAGCCTCATCTATAAATAAATGCTTTCCTCTCATTCCAAATTGTTGTTGTTGTTGGATATCATTTGAGAATACAATTCGTTGAAGATATACCTATTGGAGGTTTTGGTGTTAATTCTTAGAGCTCTCTCCTTCTTATTTTATTCTTGGTGCATCAAATATTTGTTGTGATCGTTCGAGACTTCTACTAACTTTCACGATCAATTCATTGAAGGGTTACTATACCACTTGGAGAGAAGACATTTTAGGGTTTGTTCCTTCCTTCTTCTCTTGTTAACTTGGGTAAGTGCTCAATCCTTTGCTTTTATTTTCCTCATGGTTCCTTGGCAAGGGGTTTAAGTATTTTTCTCAAGTTATAGTTGATCTTGTTGGTGAAGGTTTTTCCTTTATGGAATCCCTTCTTCTAGGGCCTTGGTTTTCATAGCTTATCTTGATTAGATAAGAGATTATTTTACCCTAGGGGTTCTAATATATTAACCCTTGTTACCCCCACTCACCTAGGGGTAACTAGAGTATATCATGTCTCATGGCCCGCAATGAAGACAATGCTCTTGATGATGATGATGGTTAATATTCTCACAGACAACAACTCATCAACCCTTCAGATTCCTCCCTCATCATTAGCATAGATCATCACACCTGATTGACATGGTTCATTGGAAGAGGGTGGTCTGACACATTATGAGGTACATTAGTCCTTGTTTCATATAATTTTTCATATTTAATACATTTGGCATGTGAGTGAGGATCATGGGTTGATTTTGGATAATGGATCATAAGCTCAAAAGTTATGCTTTTTGAATTGTTTCACCTTGATGGCCATCATTAATGTCCTAGTCATGTGTTGTCACTCTTGGGGAACATGGGTACTACCAGGAGGCCTTGATAGGGTTAGCATACCGTTTCCCCCCCATACTTAATAATTTATCATCTTGGAGCCTGTTGTAGTGTACTTATATTCTGAATGGTTGTTACATGTATCTCAAAAGGGCATGTACCTCATTCTCCTATGAGAAGAAGGAGATAAAGTCCCAGAGGTAGATTTCACCTAGCCAAATAAAATAAAGTTAAGAGCAACTATGATTAAAATGCAATAGTAGGATAATAAAGAAAAATCAAAATCCATCATATAGCTTGAGCTCTACCCCCTAAAATGGTGATTACCCCTTGGTCCTAATGCATATAATGCATATCAATATAAAAGGACCTTACATCTCAAATAAAGAAAAGGAAATAATGAATTATTGAAACCTGAAAATGGGACTTGCAAATTAAAGAAAAAAAAAAGGGGTTTGGAATGCAAAAAACATTGAGGAAAGGGTAACTCAAGCACCAAGTGCACACTCTACAAAGGAACTCATGGAAGTGAGACCAGTACATTGCCTTGCTTGTTAATGACACCATTTCCATGAAGTATTCCCTTCCATTTCATTTCACTTATACCTACACCTTGAAGGGTTTCTTGGGAAATATCCTTCTACCTGGGTACTGACACACCAAATAGGGTCTTTTGATGGTCCTCGCATACCTAAACTTGTCAAATTTCATAAAGTATTGAGATAAAGTGAAGTTTGAAGGGGATATCTAATGTGAATTACTTATGTGGCTTCTGTATTAAGTGATGACCTAATTTATATGATCCTAAGGACTCTTTAACCTTATGATTGTTAGTCGTACTTGATTCTATGGATTTGACTGACTTGGGTGCACCTAACATGGTCCTTTAGAGGATGTCCCATGCTTTCACCCAGGACATTGTGCAGTTTATACAGGACATGGCATGTGTGATGTAGAGCGTTGGGTCACATGATGACTTGACACATTCAAACATACCCTCTCACACCTCTTGGACCCTGGATGATGGACATATGAGCTTTCATTTTGCATATATAGTCATATTGTTTGACATATTGGCAGAAACCCCATACTTTTGGACAATGTACCCACAACATGATAGCACTTGGTTTGAGGATATTGCACTTAGAGATGATAGGGAACCCCTTGGAGAGGTGATGGGCCCTCTTTTTACACCTTGGACATTGAGAATTTTGAGGATGATGTCACACATATTATGATCATGATGATGGTTGTGCCAACCCCATCATTAGGGTATCCTTGGTTGATTATTTGGAGCACTTGACATGACCTTTGATGAGGAGACATGACACCTCACCTTGCTTGCACCATTTGACGATGAGACGTGGACTTTGGAGGCCTCCTACGCCTTCTTGGAGCATGATGTCATCCAAACATGTGACCTTGGAGGACATATTTTGGTGTATTAGCATGTTATTCTATTGTTTGAGGCTACTTGAGGGGTTGGCCTAGACCTATCTCACTTGTATCATGAACTTTTTGTATTTTGAGGGGCTTCAATGCTAGGGTTGCCTCATATAAAGAATTTAGCACTGCCTCAACCTCAAATCATAACTCACACTTGTGATTCATCACTACTACTTGCCTTCTCCCTCTCTTATTTCTCTATGGAGCTCTTGTGAGCACTTTTGGAGTGATTTTGGTGGATTCTTCATGAAACTAGGGTTTCCTCATGATAGCGACTTGACTAGTAAGTATTCTTTGCATGTTTAAGTATTGTTCTTGGTATAATTTGGTGAAATGTTCTATTAGATAGGCAATAGTTGCATGTTATCTTTGTTTTCCTTGAATAATTTTGAAACCCTAAGGAAGGATTAAGAGTGGTTATCCCCTTCCCTTGTTGCATCTTCCTTAAATTTGTTGAAGCATACAAGGATAAGATTAGGGATTGTGAGAGGAAATCCCCCTAACCTTGTATTTGAGGTTAAAGCCTAGGGTTTATAAGAGGACAAAATTTAGGGTTTAACCTATTTCCATCCAGTATCCTTGCTAGACACTAGAGAAGAAGTGGGATGGAACCTAGGATTCATGAAATGATAAACCCTAGGGTTTCTTCCCTAGATGTTTTGGACCTAGGCTTATGAGATGATTGTTATCACATGATTTGTACTTGTGCAAAGCCTCCACAATATATATTTCTATGTAACAATTGGAAGTTTCTACCACTGTCAACGAAGTAGATACTTCCCTTTTCTTAGTGATGGAATAAATTCCAACACAAGGAAGGCTTCCCTGGTGACCTCAAGGGATCAAGTAGCAATATTATCCAAGCCTACAACCCCCTATATTTGTCACTTAGATGTTAGGTGTAGGTCTAGGAAAGGTAAAAGGAAAATAAGTTAATTGGTTCACCTGTACGAAACAATCCAAAGCATAATATAAACAATTACCAATTTGTATAACTCATTAATGACCTCTTAGACAGATAATCAAATAAACCAATTGTTGATGCAAATTACAACACTAAGACAATGTATAACAACAATTAATCTGTTATAACAAAAATAGGAAAAAATTTCCATAAATATAACAATTGAGCATAATAATTAATCCTTCAACATGTGAAACAACATTCAATTGCTATATTTCTGGATACTTTGCTTTGAATGGAGTTTCCAGGTGATCACATGTAGGTTAATAATACTAATAATAAAATTACTCACCAAAATACAAAACAAGGTGCTTACTAATGGAGTGGAGTCACCAATACTGGAAGTTGTTCTTGCATTGTATCCCTTATGTGTTTACTTGAGTGGAGTCGCTAGGTGATGTTAGAAAAACAGGACCGCGGAGCAATAAAATAAAACAAATGCAGAAACAAAAACACAGAAGACACACAATACAAGAGAGACACAGATTTACGTGGTTCACCCAGTGTGGGCTACGTCCACNAGAGAAATTGCCAGGTCCTTCCTTTATTATTATCCAGCAAATGAAGGGATACAACCTACAACAAAACCCGTTGTAACTTCCTCTTCTTTCTCTCACAGTCTCCTCTCTCAAAATACAATATTCACCCTCGTACCTAGCCGCAATACATTTCCCTCATAAAAGAGGGTTGCCTTCTAGGGCAAAAACCCTAACATAATCTCTACCGTTAGATCTGCGACCTTATAATGAACGGTCCAGATTTACAATGAAATTAC
>ML800029.1:164616-175354 GCA_009831015.1 Picea engelmannii
TGGAGGAATTGTGCATGCACTGGAAAATTGGAGTAATCATGAATATGGATGTCATTGATATTTCCAAAGAATATATTATGGCAGGTGGCTTCATGTGATAATTGGGACGTTACCCTTGTGATAACGGGGGCGTTACCATTCACCAGGTGCTCGTCAGTGGTGGTGCAGAACGTGGACTCACCGCCTTTATCAACCCTACCGTTGTCGATGTATTGTCTGTTTGTGCGCCCCGGACGCGATGGCCACTACATCTTGGAAACCCGACTACTCTCCTGCAAGAAGACTCTCATCAGGAAGGCCATGTTCTCAATTGGCCCATGCGTCATCTCATCGCTCTCGGAATAGCCCGGGGGCTTGCTTTTCTTCACACCAACGCGCACATGACCATTATCCATGGAGACGTGAAGCCAAACAACGTGCAGTTTGACGCAGATTTTGAGGCCCATCTCTCGGATTTTGGCCTCGATGGGCTGGTGACAATTCTAGTAGATCCTTCTTCATCCATGCCGACGCCTGTTGGGTCTCTGGGACATGTTTCTTCTATGATAAATTGATAGGCCAGCTGACAACAAAATTCAATGTCTATAGCTTTGGAATTGTATTGTCGGAGCCTCTGACGGTTAGAAGGTCGGTGATGTTTATCCAGGACGAAGATACAGTGAAATGGTGGATGGGAAGCAATACACATTCCTCGAGGCACATTTCATATGACCCTTCTTCACAAGGGATTTGATGAAACACATCGTTTAGGGATTCAGCGTGACACTGAGCAATTTGTGAGACAGGCTTCTTCTGTCGATGAGACAGGAATGCTCGTCATGGGTTATGTGGTTCCTGGAGGTCCAACCAACAATCATTTAGAGCCAGCGGATATACTTGTACGTGTGAATGGCGAGGTTGTAACTCAATTCTTGATTTTGGAGACATTGCTTGATGATAGTGTCGGAAACGGAATTGATTTGGCGCTTGAGAGAGGTGGTGTTCCTTTAAAGGTCACCTTGCAGGTCCAGAACTTGCATTTTATAACTCCAGATTATTTCTGGAAAATGAGTGGTGGTGTTATTCATCCTCTATCATATCAACAGGCCAGAAATTTCCGCTTTCACTGTGGTCTAGTCTATGTTGCAGAACCGGGGTATATGTTGTCAAGGGAAGGTGTTGCTCGCCATTCAATCATAAAAAATTGGCAGGGAAGGAAATAGAACAAGTTGAGGATTTTATATCTATTTTGTCTAAGTTATCTCGAGGAGCACAAGTTCCGTTGGAATTTGTAAGCCATGTAGATCGTCATCGAAGAAAGTCTGTTCTGGTCACTGTTGATCGGCATGAATGGTATGCACAACCTCAACTCTACACTCGAGATGATGCAACTGGACTATGGGATAGGAGGCCTGCAATGTCGCCAATTGCATCTTTGGTTGCACCTCTTGCTGTATGGTATGATGAAAAAGGACCAGCTCTTGAACCACAGGTATTGTTAGCTGGAGAAGTTGATGGTATGGAGGGGAAATCAAAAGTCATTGATAGAGAATTGACGAATATTGGTATCAATGTAAATGGTGATGGGAATCTATCAGATTCCCAAACTGTTCTTTCAAATTCTACCAGTGATACTAGAGCCGAGACAAAGAAGAGACGACTCCACCATCAAGTTGCGGTTGATGGGCTTGTGGCATCGGATTGTATGATAGAAACTGGTTTAGATGACAGTAGAGTATTGGAGAATATTCTATCCTTAGATGAGCCTGGGGAAGCAGGGACAATGAATGCTTCAGTTGCTGAGCAATACATTGAACCAACCCTGGTCATGTTTGAGGTCCATATACCACCAGCATCCATGCTTGATGGTGTGCATGCTCAACATTATTTTTTGGAATGAGGGTTGTGGTCTATCATTCTACAACCATGGGATTAGTTGTTGTTGACAAGAATACAGTTGCCATTTCTGTATCAGATGTCATTTGTTGCATACCCGATGGAAATTCCTACTGAGGTTGTTTTGCTGCATCCTATACACAATTATGCATTAGTAGCATATGATCCTGCTGCGCTAGGTCCAGCTGGTGCTGCAGTTGTGCATGCAGCAACTCTTCTTCCTGAACCTGCCTTGCGTAGGGGTGATGTTGTCTATCTTGTTGGTTTAAATCGGAGCTTGCAAGCTACATCGCGTAAGTCGATTGTCACAAACCCAGGAGCTGCCTTGAATATTGGTGCAGTTGATTGCCCTCGGCACAGAGCCATGAACATGGAGGTCATTGAATTAGACACATATTTTGGGCATACATTTTCTGGTGTTCTAGTTGATGAGTTGGGAAGGGTTCAGGAATTATGGGGAAGCTTCTCTACGCAGGTGAAATATAGCGATAGTTTGGATGATCTGGTCAAATGTTTTTGTAATCTTATGTGTTCGGTAACCTTCCAAATAGTAATTCGCACATCTGGCAGTCCCGGAGTCCAGAAGACAAACCGTTTCAGATTCCTGGAACGCCGAGAGTTTCATTTTTTCTTTTTAAAAGAATGATGTATGTAAGAGAAGGGAGGGGGGCGCATGAGTGTTGCACTGGGGGAAAACCTCTGTCAAGAGGGTTTCCATTGTAATGACTGAGTTATTTTGTAAACCAGATTGGAGTAATAAAGATGATTTTTTCCTTGTGATTGTGAGATTCATCACGGTCGATTTCTTTCAGCATGTTCTTCTTTTCTTTCAGTTGTGTTAAATCTGTTTGGACTTCATTTATGTGTTCCTTACTCGCAGTTGATATTGTATTTACCATATTGTTTATGTCTTCCTTAATCAATCACGACTGCATTACGTTTCGTTTTCTTCTAACTGATGGGCTTCGTTATACTTTAGTACGACCACTACTATAACGAATGGGTTTGGGTTTTCTATAATTGTTTGATGTCTTTCCTTTACACCAGCTATCAGCGGGTGTAAGACCAACCTACACTTTCAGAATTCTGCATATATCCTTTGCTACGTCGGCCTTTCCTTTTTATTTCCGCTACCGCATCATGATTTATCAAAACGCTGAAAGATAGACTTACTTTGCGTCACTTTCCGCAAGTTATTTGATCTCTGCTATTGTCTCCTTTCTTCGGTTTTCATTTGACTCCATGCCCAATGGACCATTTCTCTGGTTTAACCCCCAAACTCCAAAAATCCAAGACCATAATTCACCCATAAATCTGCCCACCATTTTCACGCTTACTTCAATTTATTTTGTGACATTTTTCGAGAGATCCCTCTTGGGTTGGGGGAGGGCAGCCTTCCAATCCAAAGTGGTTCGAGGTTTCCTCAGGATTGATTTGCTGCAACCCATTTCAGTTATGAGTGTCAACAGATGGGAGCTTTGACTTTTGAAGAAACTTTACTAAAAATTAGAGACCCAATAGAGAAAGAAGTAATAAATGTGTTAGAGAAAGAAAGAGGTAAAGAAATGAAAGAGAAATGGGAAGCATTGTGTTGATGTGACCTATGTGACCTTGATCAACAGTAGGGGTTACACCCGGTGAAAAGTCCCAATTAGACCTCTCACCATTTGGAATAGGGAACCCATTCATATTTTTCCTCGGCAACCATTTATGGTTTGGAGTTTATCGGTTGTGGCCCGATCCACTAATGATAGTTTCTGATCTAAATAATGAAATGCAACTAATATAAGATGCATGTGTCCATATGGAAAAGGTAACTAGAATGAAAACATAGAATTAGGTGTGCCCTTGTCAATGGCCCAGGAAATATTTCACACAAAGAAGAGACAAGAATACGAATAAATAACTGCAAACCCAAAATATTCGAGTATTTAATCAATTATTTATAGTCCTATGTTCATGGAATTAGAAAAATATTCCCCGAAGAACGGAAATAAGAATAAATCAAACATACATAAGAATAGTCTATAATATGAAGTACATGCTTATTCAACCCAAGTGTTGAGCAAAACACAACGGAATAGTCCACAACACATTCAACACAAGAATCATAATTCTCCTGAAAATAGTTTGGCCAAACATGCTTCTCCTCATTAAAAGTTTCAACAATAGTGCATGAAATCTCTAAAAGCCAAAAGCCCCTCCTTCAGATACAATCCCCCTATTTATTGAAATTCAACTTGACTGTTATCCTTCCGCCTTCCCGACCCTTGACCTTTCGTTTGCAAAATTTTGTCATGTCCTCTTGGGAATGATGAGGGAATAATGATATCAGAAATGTTTATAATTTAATATATGTTATATGTTATACACATTTACATTTCAAATTTGTATTTTAGTGTTGGTGGGCCATCAATAGATTTTGGCTCTAATTCACCTCATACGATGTGATGATTAATCTGGATACAAGGGGTCTCTACCACCTCTATCCCCAGGGATTCCATACCATGGGAATTGTACTTTGTCTTCTGTTGTTTGAGCTTAATTCCCTTTTGTTGTTTCCCTACTGATGCTACAATTATTGCTTCTACTTTTCATCCAATTTCTTCTATTGTAGCAGCAACTGCTGATATCATCCTTTGTTGTAGATCAAATTTTCCAGAGCCTTGTTGTGTACCAATAGATTCTTCTTGTCCTGATGTAGAATATATGTATTTTTTTAGTATGCTTCCTTCATATGCCACATATCCAGATTGTTGAGTATGATCTTCTTCCGGTGCATGTACGTGGTACCATTCAACATAAGATGGATGAGTTGTCAGATTACAATTTCGAAATGTACTTTTAAACTATGCATTTCAACCTATAAAACTAAAAATTTAACCAAGTGAGAATTTTTTATATGCTTCCTTGAATTTGGTTCTTGGTTGTTCTAACTTTGATCGAAAAACTGTGTCATCCAAGCTTTTGGGCTACTAACACGGTGCCAGTGTTCAATCCTGAAAATTGTAAAACATTGGTGACGAATCTCATGAATCTTATAACTAGAAAGTTGTATATATCAACAAGACTTTTCCAACAATATAAGGAATGCATAAAACGAGTATCATAGTCAAAAGTTATGGCCAAAATATAATTGAATATTTGGTGAAAAAAGATGTGTGACGAACCCCAAAACATGGTGTGTCAAAGGTAAAAATGAATTCTTATGTGAAGAGTTAAATAAAATTTAAAGTCGATGCGTTTAATGGTCAATGTGGTAGAGGTTAAGTGTTAATATGGAGGTGATGATAAATTAAACTATGATAAAAGGAGGAGGCTAGGTTATTAATTATTTGAGACCCCCAACTTCTCCTTAAATGGGCGATGCTAAAAGGGAGGAGGGGGTCATATGAATGCCTCCCCATGCTCTCTTTAAAACCACGTGAGACCGATTATTTTAAATTCAAAAATTCCCCCCTCTCATCACTTACATAAACTTTATTCTAATTCACCTTAGAATAACATTAAACTTAATTTGTGGATTTTAATTTCATATTGAGAAATCGGTCGGATCTCAAATCCTATTTCACGTCCGCCTTGTTGGAGCCCAAACCCTGTTTTACCTCCAATACGTGGCGTAGTGATGAGTTATGGACATGGTTTTAATGGTGTGTGTTGTATGTCAAAATTTTAAGACAAAGTTGTGAGTGGAATAGGAGGGGTGTGATTAAAATAAATAAAAAATGGTTTCTATGTTATCTTACTATTAAAATGTTTCACATACATTTTATATGATATAATTTTTAAACTTTAAAAAATATATATATAAATATATTGAAATGTTTTAATGGTTAAGAGTATGTGCTTATTTTTAAGAGGTCATAAATTCAAATTCAAAAGGAATAGGGTATGTATACTTTTGTAGACTTTATCAATAAAATTGTTTTAAAAAAAATATTTTTTGTTTCACCAAAAAAAATCTCATACACCAATTTTTGGTCTAACTTGATTGTAACCTTAAAATTAAATTACTTAAAATTAAATTATTATTATTATAAAAATTCATTTAACAATGGTTGGTACAACCGGCGAAAAGCGAAAAATTCCATTTCATGACCATTCCGAGGTTGAATCGTGTTTGAAAGCCGATACGTCAGAGGTTCACTTGTGTTTGAAAGCCGACACACCTTAATTCGAGGAGGTTAAAACATGGTATAAGCATTAAGTCGAGGTGGTTAAGAGAAAGGCTTTGAACGCCATTAAATAATGGGTTGAAGGGGGATCACATAGCCTATGCCCCCCCCCTACGTCCAACTCATTACATTTTTTCATTTATGTTACCTTTGGTGTTTAACACACATTTTATGCTCTATTTAATGAAAACTCCCTCCATTTTATTAAACCTTTATTTTTAGTTTTTTTTTATTTAAAAATCTTATTATTCAAAAATATTTCATATTGGAGTAATTTTTATTTCAAATCTTTTTCCTTATGATATGGTGTAGTGGTACTTGGATTAAAGAAGTCAACCGATGTTTAACGATGTTTTAACGTATCCTAGCTTGACTTCAAAAGGAAGTGTTGTTTTTTGCGATACATGGAGCATAGGGAGAGTTTTCCAGTGAGATAACTTGCCACTTCTTTCAGTCATTTCAACAGTGTCACAGTTAGTTGATTGGCTTGGCGGGAAATCCTTGATGATCGTTCGGGCACTTCTAGGTCTCATATTTCGATTATGATAGTGCATTGGAATCGTAATTACGAAAAATATAAATTTAGCCCATTTTGGATGCAAAAAAATCCACTTTGACCAGTATCCAAAATTGCGAGCAAAGACATTTTTTAATGAAATTTGGGACCTTGTTCTTGCTACTGCTTCGTCTGAATTCAATTCTGTAAACTCTTGTGGTATGTTATATAGTCTCTTAATCCATCCATTGGAATTGAGGTCATATGTTAGTGGTTGAGAAATATTATCCCGTGAAAACAACCAAATGACATCTGGGGGACCTAATACTTGGTATGCAACAAGAGTATCGTTTCTTTTTTGAGATGCAATTCAGAAGCAACCTCTATTTTATAATCTACAATTAACCCACCTGGCAATAAATGACACTTTCATGATCATGGTTAGTCACATAATCAAGAGGCACAAAACACATGTTGATTTAGTACGCGTAATGAAAGTTGTTAGAGACATAAACAAACTCGCCAAGATTATTATAATACTCAATCACGACTGCAAAATGACGTAAATTAAAATCGAAAGGAAATCAATCATCAGTCATCTAGTCAAACAAAAAATGCTTAAACATTGAAAATCAAAAGAACTTGACTAGAGGGCGCAACAAATAGGATTTGAGTTGGAAGAATTTAGGATAGGCCTAGAGATGCGAGTGTCTCACTAATGTAGTTTATGTCAGTGAGAAAACGAGTTTCCTACCGATATTCCTAGTGTTGGTGAGGGATGGACATCTTCCTACTAGCATATCGATGAAAGAAGGGGAAATATGCACCGAGAAGCAATGTATCGACAAAGATAGAGGAAGCTCGTCGATACACTATGTATCGATGAAAATAGGGGATTCTATGTCCATGTATCGATGGTTGGAAATAAATTGGTCTTTGGCATATAAGCGCGCAAAATAATATCGACCTCCATTGTATCGGAATTGGAAAGGATATTGACTTCTTCTATAAAGGAAGAAAGGAAATCCAAAAAAAATCTAAGTGTTTGGAGGCATCAAGTGCATCAACATTTAAAAGGAGATGTTGTTAATATAGGCTATATTAGCGGGGATATAGGATTCTCGTCGATACCTTATGCATCGATGAAGATATAGGATGTTCGTCGATACACTGTGTATCGACGAGCCAGAGTTATCTTTGAAAAAATCTCAAAACAGTCTAGTTTGGTGATTTAGGATTCGCTCTAGACAATTGTCAGGTTAATATATCTCAGTTGCAAGAACAACTAAAGCAACAAAAGGATCAAATGGAGATGCAATATCTACAACAAATAAATGAGAAGGAATATCTATAGAGAATTAAAGTTGAAAACCTAAAAAACATGCATGAACAATAAGTAATGAAGCTTAAAGCAAAGTACCAAGAACAAGCCAACATTTCAGAAAGGCAGAAACAGGAGATCATAGGGCTTGAAGAGAAATTACAACAGATGGAAATCACTATGGAAGAGAATCACCAAGGAGAAATTGCAGTAAAGGTCGTAAAGGAAAAAGCTACAGAGGTCAAATAACACCTAAGGGAAGTTCAGTCACAGGTATTTCACACATTGGTGATATCCAAAGACACCATGATGATCTAATCACACTACAAGAACAAATAAATGAATAGAGAAACAATTACAAAAGGGATCAACATGCCTTTGATAGGGTGGCAGACTGGAAGGAGACACATACTCAAACACCTGACATCATACCTAGGTACAATGCCAAACAAAAGATGAAAAATAAAATACTATTTGATTCATTCAAAGAAATATTTGATGAAGTCAAAGAAACTAGGGAAATGGATACTAAAGGCTGTAGCATAATATTGGAAGATCTTGGGATGGAGACCATGACACAATTATAAGAGGCAGGCCCAAGCAAGCTAAAGTTGAAAAATGTAATAGAATACAAATATGACATCAAGGATGAGATAAGTCAGATTAAGGAAGTGAACAAAGACATCCTGGACAAATACTTGTTCAACCCAATCAAATTAACTACTGCCACTACAACAGAGCAGGTCATTAGCACCTACAATATCACAAATTGGACACCTTGTCCGACACAAAATGGGGCGCAATCTGGAATGTTTGTCATTGCACCAGAATTAGCGTCAGATTTATCACCAAAAAACTAGCATCGGGATTTGTGCCCGAAATAGCGCCAAGATGAGCGCTAGGTGTTGCTTCCAGTTTGGCTTCTGATATGCCTTCCAATTTTGCTTCCATTTTGGCTTTCGTTTTTACGTCCAGCTCTACTTCTGATATGGCATCCAATTTTGCTTCCAATTTGGCTTCTGGTTTGGCTTCCAATTTTACGTCTAGTTTTGCTTCTATTTTGGCTTCCCATTTTGCTTCCAATTTTGCTTCCTGTTTTGCTTCCAGTTTTGCTTCTGTTTTGGCTTCCTATTTTGCTTCTGATATGGCTTCCAGTTTTTCTTCTGGTTTGGCTTCCAATTTGGCTTTTGATATGGTTTCCAATTTGGCTTCTCATTTTTCTTCTGATATGGCTTCCCGTTTTGCTTATGGTTTGGCTTCCGATTTTTCTTTTGATATGTCTTCCAATTTGGCTTCCAGTTTTTCTTCTAATATGGCTTCCAAATTTTCTTTCAATTTGGCTTCCAGTTTTATGTCTAGTTTTTCTTCTAGTTTGGATTCTCGTTTTACTTCCAATTTTCTTCATTGTTTCCTTCCATTTTTGCTTCTAGTTTGGCTACTAATTTGGCTTCTAGTTTTTCTTATGGTGTGGCTTCCAATTTTGCTTCCATTTTTTCTTATGGTGTGGCTTCTAATTTGGCTTCCATTGTTGCTTCCAAGAATTCTTCTTGTTTTGCTTACAATTATTAATTTAATATGTTTTATTTCAACTTAATTAGTTAAATATATCATGTCTCTTAAACAACTTAGATGATTATACAGTAAGTCATATAAATGCATTTGAAATAGCATTTATAAAGAACTTTTAGGGAAACAAACATTCATACAAATTAGCAACATCTTTATACTTATTAAATTTGCATCAAAATATAATCTACAACATCCAATATATATAAAATAACAAGATAATTATTATAACATGATCATCATCTATAATTAAAACAAGTGAGTCAAATATCTATAATTTAAGTGAATTTCACAACATCCATCATGAGTAGTAAATCAAAACCATAATACGTAATAAATATGCATCCAAAAATCATCAACCACTTTCAATATATAAAAATTGACGAGTCAATACTGATAAGATCATCATCATATATAACTAAAACATGTGAAAGTCAAGTATGCCACCCTTGCTTGAGTTATGCCCCCCTTAATTGTTGTGTGGATTTTTGGTTTTGTTCTTTGCTTTTTCCTAAAGAAAGTTAGATGCCTTGACTTTGGATCCCTTCTCTTGATTTATTTATTTTCTTGTTGATTTTTATGATTTAACAATAAATATTTTATGTTATAAACTATTATTTGTTTAAATTATTTAATTATTTAATTGTGTGGCTACGACCCCTCTTCTTGGTCTTTTCCATCTTGTTGGAGATCTCCTCTTGGTTATTGTTTGGGAATCTGGTTCTACTTGATGGTGTCGCCCTCCTCATTTTTTTGTTGATGTCATCCTCTTTATCTCCTTGCTAATGCCACCTTGAGTATGTTGTTGTTCTCTTCTATTGTTGGTGCCACCTGTGTATGTTGTTGGTTAGTCTATTGATATTTTACCCTAAACTTCTTCTTGGCAATTTGTTCCATGTGTCATGATGAGATATGACCCGACGGTTTGATCAATGATCCCTTGAAGCTTTTTCTGAGCATATATCTAAGAGGATAGTAACAACATCTCACGTAATATTGTTTCTTGTTTTAGTTTTAAGTAAATGTTTTGTCAATGATTGTAAAAAATATAGTTGTTCTTTTTTCAATATATGTTTGCGATGATTTGAAGTTGTTATAAATGATTAAATGCTCGTGTTATAAATTTAGTATTTCCATTTAATGTTTCTATAACTTATGAACTTTCATATTCATGAATTTTCAAATGATAGATATTGAGGAGAGATGTCAAGACAGGAGTCTCCAAACATTCCTCGCAAACGCTCTAGGCTATCCCAAGAAGGAAGAAGATGAACCTCTTCTTCGACTGAGACTTTGAGTGACAAA
>ML800029.1:196663-225086 GCA_009831015.1 Picea engelmannii
AAAAATAAAGAAAATTTAGATGACAGAGTCTTGTTAGGTTCTATTAAAGTAGTCGGGATTGTTGCAGAGTAGGACCGACACTTAATGTAAGGAGAGTACAGTCACTTGTTGTCGCTGAATTATTGAAAAATCACATTAAATGCTGTTACAAATGCTTTGTCTGTGGACACAGTGGTTCTCTGGCAATAATGCAATATTACTTCACGAGGCAGAAAGATTCTGAAAGGAATTTTCTGTAGTCTGCAAATCGTTCTTTCTGCTCGATACGTTTTCCTGGTCAGAAGGTCACGATATCGAATCACGCTGCGTTTGGAAGCTTGTTTTTGTTTTATGCAATACAAGGCTGCATAATGTGGACAAAAGGAAAAGTGTATAAACCAGTGGAGGAGCTGGACCTTAGCGACAAAAGCGAAGAAATTTACCTTCGTCCTGATATATTCGGTACGTTTTTTTCACCAAATTATCTCATCAAAATGTTTAAAAAAATTGACTTAAACTCTCTTTGTTTGTTAGAAGTCTTTACTGATTATCTGCTTTTACATTTACTCTGTTTTTAAGCGTACATTATATTACCTTGTCTCATCTTTATTAAAGCAAACGACCTGATATGGCTCACTCTTCTAAAATTCGATTTTGAACGATCGTTAAGTAAACTACCTGATATGGCTCACTCTTCTAAAATTCGATTTTGAACGATCGTTAAGTAAACTTTGCAACACAGTCGACGTGTAGGTCAGGTGTTCGAAACTTAATTCGACCTGAGGTTGCTTGTTAAATTCTTAAATTTGTCAGCACTTTCAGGATTCAGTGCATATCATTATAGGTGTAAGAACATTTAGCAGAATTTCGTTAATAATGACGTAGAATTCCCACCATTGTTTGAACTGTTAAAGATTTAGCAGTACTCTATTGTTCTCCCATTTTTGGGTATTGGTAAGAACGAGAGGCAACCAGTGGTCAATTCCTATGTTAAATGATAATATACTCCCATTTTTGGGTATTGGTAAGAACGAGAGGCAGCCAGTGGTCAATTCCTAATGATAATATATATTATAAAGGATAAAGGTTTTTAAGGACGCTTGGAATTTTACTTCACCCTTCCCTGTCAAATGAAATGAAATTTAGATGACAAAGGATAAAGGTTTTTAGGAGGCTTGGAATTTCACTTCATCCATCTTTATCTGTGAAATGAAATTTAGATAGTTAAATTTGTGAACTACCTACAATTTTATTTGTCTTTATCACCTGTCATTTTAAGTTTTTCAAGCATTTATACAAAGTTAAATTTCTTTTTTGGTATGTAAATGCATTGAACTTAAATTTCTAAATATTGAACTTACATTTCTAAGTGCGTGCAATGTATCATTGGAATTTTTATAATTCTCTGGATATAAATTGTATAAAGAATTTGATTGAACTTCCACAATAACACAGTAAAATATCCACTTTTATTTTGCACAATAACACAGTAAAATATCCACTTTTATTTTGCATTCAGCAAATCATTATAATATCTTTTATATTAGGGGTAAGATTCAAACTCTTTACTTCCCTGGCAAAACCTTTTCTTGGTGTACCTATTATACAGAAGACAAAACTTAGATTACAAAATTTTAATATCAGAGAGAAAGAGCAAAACATTTCCCTAGAATAAAGGAATCCCTGCAATACTTATCAAAAAAAACTGTATCATTATGCAGAAATGGGTAGTGATGTGAGAATTTTCCCCACGCCCAGGGTAATTGATATTTCTTTGATTTTCATTTTTCAAAAAATACGCCCTTCTACGGAGGAGTCTTTTATCGTGTCGAAACTTTTTCTGGGTAGTGATCTGACAATTTTCCCCACGCCCAGGGTAGTTGATATTTCTTTGATTTTCATTTTTCAAAAAATACGCCCTTCTACGGAGGAGTCTTTTATGCGTCGAAACTTTTTCCGAAGGGCACTTGTTTTGCTGTGCGTATGGAGAGTAAAAATCGACACCCTCACTAATCCCTCTGTCTCAAAATTTACTAAATTGCATATCTCAAAATGGCAGAATTCGGGAATCGCTTTGTTGGTATGAGAATCATTCAATAACTTTGTAACTGAATCGTTAGTTAATAAACGAAGTATGATATTAATACAAATCTCATCAGAGTGATCACACATTCATGAACTTTTTATCAGTATAAAAATGCATATCATACACACATTTAGAAAAAAATTGAACATATAAACATGAACTAACATCTAGTAACTTTTATCGCTATAAAAATGCATATCATACTCACATTTAGGAAAAACAATCAATATATAAAATTGGTACTCGCTAGGTAGAAATAATTTCTGGGATATTCTAATGTTATGTTAATTAAAAGAGTTTTAAATTTAAAATTATTATAGTTAATATATATTTATAAGGCAGTTATTCTTTCGTACTTTTTACATTTTTAGTAAAAAATAAAAACATATCATTGACATGGTTACTAATTGGACATGTGAGTAATATTTGGACCATTATCTTGTTGGGGCCATAACTTTTGTGTGCAAACTCAAAAAACATTAAAAAAATGTAACTTTTTTTTTCAATAAAAAAATCAACCATTTAAAAAAACAATATTTCACTTTATAATGGTCCAACCTAAACCTTTGACAAACCAAAAAACTCAAAAAAACATTTAAAAAATGTAACTTTTCCTTACTATAAAAAAAAATAAAAAAAAATCAACCATTTAAAAAAACAACTTTCACGGCGTTAACTCTTTTGGAAAGGCTCTCCCTATTTACATGCGTTCAAAATAAAGATTAATATTGTTAGGGGATAAATTCATTTGTGGGCAAAGTTAAAATTTAAATTAAATTTAAAAAGGTTAAGAAGACTCTACAAGCAAGCTAATTACAATATTTAAGAAATACTAATAATTCCAAGTTAGAGATTTCCCACGAGCTAAGTGATCCCAACATCTAAGAAATGTTAATCATAATTGTTGGTGGGTCATTGTTCCTACTCATCAACAACCATTAAACATTAAGGAGACCCCTTTTATAAATGGCCAAAGATGATTTATTTTTTATTTCCTTTGTCTTTGGATTGATGAGTTACATTATAGGTATAGTTATGATATGTTTAGTTGAAGAGAAATAGTTATAATGGTTGGGAGGTAGGTTTCACATTTTTTCATTCTGGTTTAATTTTTGATGAGGTATTTGACATCTTAGATTGGAAGAGTAGATGTCACCTAGAGGTAGGACCTCCCATAATTGTGTTTATGGACATCTTAGTCCTTGCTAAGTCATAAGTTATTGGTATATCTAATTTTCTAGCTATTGGATATACTTTTGGGACCAAATTACTCTGATAATTGATTTTCCATGGTTAAAAAAAATATAAATAGTTATGATCAGTTTAGCAATTTGAACTTTAGTTCTAGCATTTTATGATATTTTTAAATAAATGTATATTGTTATACAATGGTTATGAATGTGACAAATTCAAATTCTGTAAATTTTAATAGTTAAACTTTGCAGTGAAAGAGTCCCCAGTCCCACAAACAAGGACACAATTTAGTATTTAACTTAGCATATATACTAATTTAGTATTTAACTTAACTATGACTTTATAATTAGATTATTATTAATTTTTTAATATTTTATTATTTAAAATTTTATACTATTAAAATTTGATTTTAAATTTTTAAGATAAATATATCTAATTTTAATTATATCATAATTNTATATATATATATATATATATATATATATATATATATATATATATATATATATATATATATATATATATATATATATATATATCACTCGTTTATTTTAATAAATAATTAAGTCACATATGCAATCACTTGAATGAAACATAAATTCTATGTGTTATTAGTCTCTCATGGGACTATAGAGTGAGTTTGTTTTTTATGTGACATTAATTTGCCTTTTATCATAAATTTGTGTATGCAATGTAATGTTTAATATAGGAAAACAAATATATATTTTTGGATATAATAAAAATATTTGTGTTTCTTATTTCTAATTGGTTGATAGAATTGAAGTGTTATTGCTCCCTTCACGTCTTTCAATATGTAAAATTAATTACATAATCAATGAATTTCACCAATCACCGCATCTAAATATAAAAAGTTGTACTATATATTTATTATTATGCATTATTATATTTATTTTCTAATATATTATTTATTATTATATTTATTATATTTATATTATATTTATTATATTTAAGAATATTATAGTTCCATTCAGCTTAGGGTTCATTATACATTTTGAATAACAAATAACCCTCAATTATTATCTTTTGACAATAAATATTCATTATTTATGCATTTAGTTATATTAAGTTTCATTGTTCAACATGTATTTCCCAACTAACTCGGCAGGGACTATGTAGCCATACAACCCTTGTTTCTTTTTGTTAGGAGCTTAAATTTCGATTGACTATTCTTAAGTAATAGTTCAGATAGGATGTTGTTAATAATAATCTACCAACTAGAGTGACTGCAACAACTTAAGTAATAGTTCATATATGATGTTGTTAATAATAGTTCAGAACTTCAACTGCAACTCACAAGTAGAAAACAACCTGACTGCAACAATGGTGGACTGCACCTGATTGTAACAACAATGGCGGACATGGCAGAATGGCCTTGGCATCTTTTGGGTGATTGGTGCGAGCTACAAGCTCTACATTATTGATGGACTCTTAGAAACTTTGGACCAGATTCCAGTGAAATCTGGCCCGACTGGTGCGAGCTACAAGCTATGCTTTATTGATGGAACCCTCAACAACATTGGACCAGATCCCTGTATAACTGGTCCTACCACCCCTCAGCATCATTGGACCGCATCCCTATACAACTGGTCCTACCAAGACCTAGATCGATCCTCTATCTCTGCATTACCACAATATATTTGTGAGGACACTTTTTCCAACACCTCTCTTGTCTTATCCTTCAGACTTTGATCCTTTCTTGGACCGCATACCCTACTCGTCCCCACACTGAGGAGACTTATCTCTTGACCATCTTTTCCACCTGCCACATTATTGTTCAGAGTTTCTTGTATTTTTTAACCTTATCCTCCTTCACGAGATCCACACTTATGGAGGAGGAAGTCAGTGCACTCATAAGTGCTGCTGACGAAGTCCTCTGGAACAATGTGGGCCTTTTTACATCGATGGATGAGCTCTCTAATCGTACTACCTTTTCATTATCCGATCTTCCTCGTGTTTCCCTGATCATTAACCCAGGTCTTACAGTCCCCTTACATACCCCCCAAACCTCATTTTCCTTTACACCACCCACCATACACACATACTCTTCCACCACTCCTATTGTCTCCTTCTCTCCGACCCTCCAACAAACCCATCTACCTACAACTCCTGACACATCTCCACATGCAGCAAGCAGACCTCCACACTATACCCTGGACCCATTCCTCAACACATCTCATCTCCCTCCCTGTCGAGGTCCCACACAAGCTACTCGTAGTACACCAGTTCACCAGACTCCTCATAAATATTCACCTCCCTCTAGAACTGCACAAAAGACCCACAAAATACTTTCTCATAGACCGTGGGTATCCAAAAAAACCAAAAAGAAACTTGTTCTTGGCTCAGATAATGGCCTGGCAGACACAATCTCCATGGCACTCTGCAATCTTCTGGGCAGAATCTAATACAAACATCTCTGCAACTCAAACCTAGAATCTTGGATGCACAAATCTTGGAAGCCTATCCTGGGTTATGTCCCCCGTCTCTCACATATTGGGCATCGCTAGCTCTTTTTCAGTTCAAATCCCCAGAGGACACTACAACCATTCTGGAACGCCTCTGGATCCTGGGTGACAACAGTCTTACGTTGAAACAGTGGAGAGTGAGCTTCGATCCATCTTAGGATTATTTTCTCCATCGACACCTGTGGGTACTTCTCCCTAGACTACCACTTTATCTCTGGAATGAAAAAACCTCATGGCTATTAGCAACTCTTTAGGATGCTTCATTAGCTTGGACTCAAAAACCCTCTCTGGCACAGATAAGAAACTCACGAGGATTCTAGTTGAGTTAGATATTCACGAGGGACTACATGAAACCCTGGATATTGACTAGAGAGGACACGTTACTCACCAAAAACTAGATTATCTTGGCATCCCTTTCAGATGCACACTTTGCAGACAAACAAGCCACTTGAGGAAGACTTGCACTAGTATTTTGGAAGAAGCAATTTCGAAGGAATCTATGCTTGAGCTAGCTTCTATGTCAAAATCACCAACTGGTCCTACACATCTACATCATCCAGATTACCCTATTGATGACAACTCCCCTGGACTGGACACTATTTTTGGTAATCTCAAAGCTATTTGTCCAACTCTTTACTCCTCACTCTCCTCCTTATAATTAGAACTTATTGATAATACAATCTTACTAAACCAGGCACCAACTTCCCTCACTACAGGGGACAGTAATCTGCCTCAAATTTTTCATAGTTAGTCCACCAACCATCCGGTCCCCACTTTTTCACACATTCTTGTTCACTCAGCTAATGTTACTTTTTCTCCAATCCCCGTTGGTGAGCCATCGACCAACTTTCTCCCTACTATAGTTTCCCCATGCACTCAATTTACCTCTCTCCCTTTTTCCCTGACCTGTTCCCTGACCAACACGACCTCATTCAGCACTCATCCTACACTCCCCCTTGCTCTCATTCTTTTACACTCCCTATCGCCCAGACCTGTCCATCGACTACCTCTTCATTTAATCTCCCAGCGATTTCCTCCACGGTGGACCGAGATGATGCCAATACCACCTTACTTCACAATCATTCTCTACCGATGGAGAATATTGGTGACCAGACTCCTGAACAAGAGGTTTATTTTGGCCTTTTGGGTCTGACTGAGTCTGAGATTGGGGAAAATACTCTTGGTGTTGTCCTTGATACCCTCCTACCCTCTTATAAAGGAGTTTTAACTCCCACGCCTTTGCCTACTTTTCGGGGAACAACATTACACAACACACCAGCTTCTGATCTTGGTCTGGGATCAACTGAGACCTCTTCTACAACTATGGGTAAAGACTACACATGGTCTAGAGGACATGCTTTCGAGCACTCTCCGATTAAAACTCGCAGTGCTCGACGCAAGGAGGGTCATCCACTTAATCCCACAGTGGCTACATCAAATACTTCTACTGATATTGGGGCGCTTAGAGGCATGAAAGCCCTGGCAAGAGCAAAGCCATGATCTTGCTCACCCTCGACATCAGAGGGGTGGGGGGGCACCTAAAAGCTTCCTCTTTTAGAAGAATACTCTCCCATATTTCTCCAAACATTATCCTCTTTCAGGAAACCCTGGTGGACAGTAAAAAGGCTAGATTTTTTCTAAACCATTTTCTTTCAAACTGGCACATCTGCTCTGCCAACTCACTTGGTACTTTTGGGGGTTTGGCAGTGGCTTGGGATCCAGATAAATATGACTTACATCCATTTCTTTGTTGTGGAGGCCTGCTTCTGTCCGGTACTTTCCTTATTACTAATATTCGGATCAATCTCCTTAACATATATGCTCCATGTTCCGATAGACAATTATTTTGGGAACAGATTGAAGTTAGGTGCCTTCTAGATCTTGACAACCTGATTATCGCAAGTGATCTTAATCTTACTTTAACAGCTGGAGAAGTTTGGGGGACCATCGCTACACTTGACCCTTTGGCAAACTACTTCAATACTCTTTTTATTGCTCATCACTTGGTGGATTATGCATCAAAATACTTGACACCAACCTGGCACAATGGACGTGTGGGCCCAGATTCCATTTCAAAGCGAATGGACCATTTTCTAATCTCATATTGCATCATCATTTCAAAAGACAGGATTCTCTCATGGGTATGTTTCCCTTATCTATCCGATCATGCTCCGGTTATCCTGTAGATGGATTCTTCTCCTCTCAAGATTGCATACCCTTTCAAATTAAACTCGGCCTGGCTTATAGAGGAAGAGTTTAATTCAATAGTTGTCTATGTCTGGAAGGATCCTCTTTTCCTTTCTGAACTGTGTGTTCAACACTGATTGGTTTGGAAGCTCAAACATCTAAAATCGCGCATTAAGTCATGGGCCTCTACCTTTAAACAACAGAACGCACGTAGACTAATTGAACTTGACTCAGAAATTCATGCTCTTATCCATTCAGAAGCTAATGCGAGGACTTCTGGAGACAGGTATCAACTTCTAAAGGCACTTGAATTGGAGCAGGATAAGCTTCTTCTATTGGACGAAATCACTTGGAGGCAACGCTGCCGAGCAAACTGGCTTATGTATGGAGACCACAATAACAATTTTTTTCATAAATTTTCCAGTTCCTGTAGAAGCAAAAAACAAATCTAGGAAATCACTATTGAGGATGGTACACTTCACAAAGGACAACATTCTTTAAAAATTGTTGCAGTTAACCATTTCAAACCATTTTTTGAGCAGAACCCCTCTGCAAATCTGGAGACCTCTGTATCGGTAGCCAGCCTCTTTCCCCATACAGTTTCTACAGAAGATACATTGTCTCTAGACTATCCCTGCACTCTTCAGGAGATATCAGATGCTCTCAAATCCTTCTCAAAGAACAAAAGTCCATGTCCAGATGGTTGGACGGTAGAATGTTTTTTGCATTTTTTGATCTGGTTGGCCCGGACCTTCTGGAGCTTGTGGAGGATACTAGACTCAGTGGAAAGGTGATTGGTGCCATAAACTCAACCTTTCTTACTCTAATTCCTAAATCTGCCTCTTCTTCCATCTTTGGTGATTCTTCCATCTTTGGTGATTACAGGCCAATTTCCCTCTGCAACCTTTGTTATAAACTTGTTTCCAAAATCATAGCTTCTAGGATCAAGCCTATTCTTTCACGTATTCTTTCGAAAGAACAGTTGGGGTTTTTGAAAGGACGTCAGATTCTAGACGTATTGGCACCGCCCATGAATGCATGCATAGTATCAAAACAAAAAACTCTAAGGCACTTATTGTCAAGTTGGATCTCAAAAAAGCGTTTGATTGCATTGATTGGGATTCCCTTCGACTGATCCTAGTTCAGATAGGTTTCATCCAATCATTAATAAAATGGGTTATGGGTTGTGTGGTCAGTGCCAATATCGCCATTCTGGTCAATGGTGAACCCTCCTCTTTCTTTCGTATGGGCAGAGGCCTGAGGCAGGGTTTCCCCCTCTCACCTCTTCTATTCATCTTGGTAATGGAAGTCTTGAGCCCGCTTCTCAAAATAGGCCAAGCTGAAGGAAAGATCTCTGGAATAAAAGTGTCTAGGAATATAAAAAATTTACACCTTCTCTTTGCTAACGATGTCCTTATTATGACAAACAACACACTTCATAAATGGATAGCAATTAATGAGATCCTGCACAATTTCTGCAAAGCTACAGGTTTAACAATCAATTGGGGCAAATCCACTTTCCACTTCGCAAATTTACACCAACAATCATTGGACCTGATAAGAGGTATCTTCCCCTACTCTTTTACTCCTCTTTCCTCTGGTCTCAATTATCTGGGATATCATCTTAAATCAGACTCATACAAGACTTCAAACTGGAACTGGCTTCTTGCCAAAGTGGAAAAAAGGACTGGCCACTGGTGCACGAGGTGGTTGTCACTTGGAGGTCGGTATACTCTCATCAATGTTGTCCTTGAAGGACAAGTCGTGTACTGGATGGCACTTGTTGTCATCCCCATCTCAGTCCTCACAAAGCTTTGAAAGTTGATCTTCAACTTCCTCTGGTCGGGATGCTCTGATCATTCTCGACAACACCTTTGCAGTTGGCAAGCTCTAGCCAAACCTAAACATAAGGGTGGTTGGGGAATCATAAATCTCCAACATTTTAGTCAAGCGTTAGCAGCTAATTCTCTTTGGCGTGCTTTGAATTATGCTGACATTTGGCACTTAGTTATACTTGACAAATATATTTTCCATTAGATTGTCATTAGCTAGCTTTTATCAGAGTCGACTTCCACCAAATCAGCCTCTTTTATTTCGAGGAATCTTACAAAATCTAAACATCTACTCACCCGATGGTTTAGTTGGCTTCCTAGCTCGGGGTACCAAATTGTTCTTGGGCGCGATCGCATTCTGGGAATGGATATAAATTCCTCATTATCTCCACAGCTGATCTCACAACTACATCACAAAAATTGCTGGTATTTTTATAAAATCCGCGCAACCTCCAGATCAGATTACCTGTCGGATTCCTAGATTTCTAGCTCGACACTTAGTCTCAATACATAACTTTCCCATGAATGGAATGTCTTTTGCTCGATACTATCTAAATCAATTATCCACCTCACAAATTCAACAGATCAAATACAATGGTCGAGGGGCAATCAAATAGGTCTCCCCACTATACAAAATTTATATGTTGCTATTATCAATTCACTGGGGTACACAAAAGTTTGAGGATGGCGCAAGCATCTTTGGACTTGGCACATTCCACCAAAGATAAAACATTTCACTTGGTTGATGCTGGCATATAAACTTGATACCTGGGATACTCTACAAAAAAAGGGATGGCGTGGGCCAAACCTCTACCACCTCTGTCAATCTGACTCTAAAACTGCAGACCACACATTCATAAAGTGCTCATTCACTAGACAAGTTTGGGAGAAATCACCCTGGCACTTAACTTACAATCCATTTGGGATGGGAATGACATTGCAGACTGTTTTGACTCTTGGGCACAAAGGGATCACAAGCACTTTCACCTTCCTCCTCTTATTTGTTGGACTATATGGTTGGAAAGGAATAAAACCATATTTGAAAATGTGATTCCATCTACAAATGTTGCAACATACAAAGCCCTTGGAATCTTCAACTCTTGGAAGACAATACACTCTAGAACGCCAAGACCAACTCTCATAAAGATGGGCCCTGATTTAGATGACACCCCCGCAACTTGGTTCGATGGAGCAACACTTGCAAATGGAGTTCAAAGTGGAGCAAGTGGGATAATCAAAATCTCGCCAAACACCCTATATAAATGGACTTTCAACTGTGGCTCAGACACCAACACTAGGGTTGAGCTATTAGGTGCCTAGGCCACACTATTTTTGGCTACTAGGCTTCACATAGACGTCCTCCAGGTTCTAGGGGACTCCAGAATTGTTATTGAATGGTTGAGCAACAAGGGCGACCTTCAAGCAATCTCCATCACAGCTTGGAAGGATAGAATTCGACATCTACAACACACTTTCAAAAAACTCAGCTTTAATCATATCTATCGTGAGCACAATAATTCTGCCGACCAACTTTCAAAGGCAACGCTCCAGAAAAAAGAGGGTATCCTATCTTACAACCCATGGATCGATGGTCATGAAGGTCCCCTCTTCACTTTATCTCTTTACTAAAGATCAATTCTCTTCTCCTTCCCCAGAGGACTTTCTCGATATGAAAGTTGGAGTTTATTTCTTTTCCTGACTTCAGAACTCTCCCTTACACTTCTGATTTGTATGCTTTGACAACTCTCTTTTTAGTTATCAAGCAGCTTCTTTATTCCGTCACTATCCATCATAACTTTTCTCCTATTACCTGTCAATAGACTGCTATGAGAAAAAGTTTTTTCCTATTATTTCAGTGGATTCTCCACATTTTCTGATTGTAACCTCTTGATATGGAAACAAATTATTTAATATATAATTGCGAAAATTTTCAATTGGAAAAAGCTTAAATTCCGTAAAAAACAAAACTTTGTCTCCACAAAGTTAACCTTTAAATATATGTTTGATTTCAATGTGCCTGTAAAGTTCTTTCTCATACAATAAAGTATTATAGAACATGTGTGTTACTTCTTTTTGTTACGACCGTAAATTCCGTAAAAGACGAAACTTTGTCCCCCACAAAGTGAACCTTTAAATATATGTTTGATTTCAACGTGCTGTAAAGTTCTTTCTCATACAATAAAGTATTATAGAACATTATTATGAAAATTTAAAATATGTATTTTCTATAAGGTATATATATTTTTATAGAGCAAATAATTAAATAGTTAAGTTATGGGGATTTTTTATCCCAAGAATAATTGATCTAACATATCAATTTGGCGTTTAGGGAGGAAGTAGATTTAAATTATAATATTATAAAATTCTTATTTGCAATCATTTATATATACATTAATTCTTTAATCATCACATTAATTGTTCTTTCGGTGTTATTTGTGGAAGTTGTAGCTTTCATAGCTAGCAATAATGTTATATGGGAATATCTAATTTTGTAGCAAAATGGGAATCCACCAATGTAAAAAGTCACATTTTTATCTATTTATAATTTTGATGATATAGATTGATTTAGAGTTGGACAAAACTCTTAAGGGTTGTATTTTATCATTGACAAAAATTAGATCAGCATAAAATTCTACTTATTCTTGAAATTTTTAACTAATTTTTTATTAAATTTATGATCTACAAAAGAAGTTATATGTTTGCTATAATTTTCAATTACTTTATGTATTACTTCCTCCCTCCAAAGATTTTGAAAGGAATTTTATCTTCTTTATCTTTTTGGGCTTCCAATCATTCTTTTAGCTAGATATAGTTTTCTTGATTGTTGAGGTCATGGTATCGGGTCATGTTGAATTTGGAAGCTTGTTTTTGTTCTTGACAACACAAGTCTGCATAATTTGGAAAAAGGATAAGTATGCACTTTTGGTGCATTTTTTTTTTCAAAATTAACTTTATCAAAATGTTACAAAAATTTGACTTAAATTTCCCGGTTGGTTAGAACTCCCTACTAATTCTATGCAATTGCTTATAGTATGTTTTGAAGGGTAAATTGTGTTTCTTATCTCAGTGTTATTCAAGCAAACTAACGTAATCTACATATAGGTTGAGGGTTTGGAACTTGGTGTTTTTATGTTTGCTTCCTAAATTCTTATATTTGTAAAAAAAAAAACTTTGAGGATTCAATGCATCTCATTAAAGACTTAATAACAATAAGTAGAAATTTGTTAATATTAGTGTAAAATTCCCTCTAAACAATCCATTTCACACTATGCAATAGTTCTGAAAAAATGGGAATGGTAAGGACAAAAGGTAGTTGGTAGTCAATCCATATGTTAAATGTTAACATAAAGGTTTGTAGCATCAAGCAAGCAATTAAAATTTGGCTTCTGCAAAGCCGTAGTGGTTTCATGAGAGAAATTTCTATCGAAACCAATATACTCCTACACATAGATATGCATACCCCTCCCATTAAGAGTTCACAAATTTACCAACTCCATAAAACTTGTTTATTACATTTCAATTATTTTCAACGTGTGTGGATGTTACGATGACTAACTTTCGACTACAAGTGAACAAAATATCATATTCTTACCCTTGAGTATGCATAAGGGTGTTGGGTGTTGAGTCAATGGTACATGGATTTGAGAAAACGTTTTTACCCTTTTTGTTGGAATCCAGCGACATAAATCTCACGAAATCACAATTTTTTGTTGTTTAAATTGCATTTCTAAATGCAGAATTGGATTCAACATGATGGGAAACCCCTGGGGCACTCAGATTACATAGAATTAACCACTCAAATCTGCAGATACAACAATTTATGGCTGGATTTCGACAAATATCCCCGGAAAAGGGCCAAAACATAGAACGTTTAGACTATGACATTTGAGAAATAGTGGTGGAAGATGAAACACATAAGTAGTGCAATGTGGAATTATATTTTAGACTTTCATTGGTGATATGGGATCGTGAAATTATTTTTTATTCTCTCAAAATATATGTTGGTGATATGGGATCTTGAAATTATTTTTTATTCTCTCAAAATATATGTTGGTGATATGGGATCATGCAATCATTTTTTATTCTCTCGAAATATATGTTGATGTTTTATATTGATGTAAGTATATTTTTGAGAATTCTCATTCTTGTATTTTCGTTTGATTTTTTTTTCGCTATTTGAGAGTTTTTTTTTTAACTATAACTAGGAGATTTATACATTAAGTAAAAATTGTAACATAGCTCACAACAAGATTGCATCAATAGTTTTCTTCGAAATTCTTTAAACAAAAATCTAAAGAGAGAGTATCTACTAGCCTATAGCCATATCCATGAAGTGCCATGAGAAATACATCCCAATATATCTTAGTAGTACAGATTCTACAAAAAAGACCTAGATACCTAATTACTTTGAAAAACTTACAAAGTTAACAAAAAACATGATTGTTGGTTGCTTCTTCAAGTGTTGCTTTAGCCGAGTCCGAGTCCAATTTGAAAATTTCCACATTCTCTAGAAGTTTCTCTAGAAGTTGGTGAGTTGTTTCATCTTCCCTTGGTACCCCATAGTTTGAATTAATAGATTGCACCTGGTTGGATGCTCCAAACTTCTCACCTTTGGCCAGATTGATGACCATGTTTCAAAGCATGTTACATTAAGTTTCTAGAACTATAATTTGACACTTCAATTGAACCAAAGTACCCATAATTGTAGCTATTTGAGTAGTAACCTATTGATCTTTCTCATGAGTTTTAGTTGTGGCTATCAATATTGAGCTTATGTTGCCCTAAATAACATCCTCATGATCTCTCAACACCCACCAAATCTCTTGTAGCTCCTTGTACTCCATTTGTATATTAGAACAATCCAAGGTCAAATGCAAACTAAAATTATGGATATTGCTTGTGGTAACTAGCATTTTTTTTTCCAAAGTCTTTGAAGCCTAGAAAAATTGTTCGCTCTTCTCTTAACAATCTAGAAAAACACCACACAGTGATACATTTTTTGAGCGAAATAAAGGATACCAAAAGAATTCCAAAGTTGAACTAGCAAAGCTCGATGAATACCATATATAAATGGACCACTTGAAAAAATAATAGGGCAATTCCTTCCAAGACCAAAGGGCCTCTACATAGTATTGGCTGAAGCCAAAATCGAAGGAGCAATTAGTGAGAAGAACAAAGGATCGTAGAGAGAGTTCGAAAGCATACACGAATAAAATGTAACTGCCATATGAG
This sequence comes from Picea engelmannii, assembly GCA_009831015.1. Lineage (NCBI taxonomy): Eukaryota > Viridiplantae > Streptophyta > Pinopsida > Pinales > Pinaceae > Picea > Picea engelmannii. The sequence goes on from ML800029.1 coordinate 211,657, forward strand.
AGACTGATACCAAATTGATATCCCCTAAACAGAAACTTGAGACAATCCCCAATGTAAAACTCCTTTCTAAGAAAATGATGGGCAAAGGTGGTGGCTTACCCGTGTTCCAGAAGAGAAACAGAACCATGCATACTAACCAAATCAAATGACCAAAATTCACCAAACCAAAGTTCAAACCTGCAAGCTAGAACCTCCATGCTAAAAAAACAACTCTCATATCCATTATCCTGTAGTGCTAAGGATGAATACCTCTTGAGGATTCAAAATCAGGTGGATCTAATTGTTGAGGCATGCGAGTAAAGGGGAGAGGTCTCTTCTCATTACATATGTTGTCATACAATGAACTTACCTTAGAATTTTCCATGTGCCTTATTAAATGTTTAAAACATGCCATGTCTTCCATGAAGTATTAAGGGATAGGTTGATTGCTTAACTTACCATTGATAACAATGTCGCCTACTTTTAAAAAGCGGCTTGAAAAACATAATTCTCTGCTAGAGAGTTGTTCTCTTGTAGCACATGGAAGAACTTAACCCAAAAAAGATTTTTAGATTCTTTCTTTGCCCACTCTCATACTAAAGCCAAAAGAGTATCACCTCGAGTAGTATTCAAAACCATATGCCTTATTACATTCTTCGAGTCCCCTGCCACATTTGGTTTTTGAATGCCATAGTTGATGACAATCTTCAAGCTTTGCAATAGTGCATATGCTTTAGCCTAATTATTTGCTAACATACCTAGAGCCCAAGTGAATGAAAATTATATTTTTCCTATGAGGTTTGCGATTACCCCTCTCGCACCTGCCACCCCACTATGGAGAAAGTTAGTAACAAACATTGGTCAATTTATTGATATCACTTTAGCTTTTTCATAGAACCACATTGTCATACACTACTCAAGATCCAACTAGATATGTTGAAGTTTTGTTTTCTTCCATTCTTTAATACATACATCTTAAAAAAAAAAAACATTTCATTGACCCAAATTAAGTTTTCTAAGACTTTACAATTTCTATCATTGACATGGTGATTAGTAAGACTTGTTTTTAAGTACATCATTCTCTTTACTTCCACTAAGTATGAGATTCTCCATTGCTTAAAATAGTACCTTGGTTGAGGTGGTTTGTTTGAATGATTGAAAGGTAGGTCTCACACTCTCCTCACCTGGGTTCATATCCTCGATAAGACTTTAACTCCTTGTGATAAGATTAGAAGAGTAGATAACCCATGAATAAGACCCCCTAATTGATGTGCTTTCAACATCTAAACCTTTACTAAATCATAAATTACCTACTTATTGACACTAATCTAGGAATTATAATAACACCTAGTAGAATTTAAACGTAAACCTAGTGTAGATAATTTGGACCAATTATCAAAATTTATATATATAACAATTCTGAAATCTCACCATCGCAATGTTTGATACGAGAGCCTTCTACAAAGTTAAACATACTTGTTGGGAAGATGGGAGTTAAATAAATAAATTTAAAGCTCATATAAAATATTATATATGCTTAACTTTGTAGAAGGCTCTCGTATCAAACATTGCGATGGTGAGATTTCAGAATTGTCGCGTATTTGTTTTTAACAACGTAACAACAGATTGATTTTTACACGAGACTTCGACTTTCTCTTTACGCTTTAACACTGACGCGCTCCGGTTCTTCTTTCCTCAGTTATAACCTTTCTCTTGAAATTGATATTTGGCAGTCAATGCTTTTTTTTTCAAATTCTCGATTATTCTTCTTTCGATATATTTTTTTTCCCTTGTTATTTCTTCACCATGGGTTGATAGAAAAAAGCGACCACATGTCGGGTTTCAAATTGACTTGGAAAGAATATTTAGTTTAATGTTGGAATCATATCACTATTTAATGGGGAAGGGTTTTTTTGAACCATAGTGAAAGTAATTTAGAGTAGGTTCTGAAATCAATATTACGATCTTCATATATATAAATACATATTTAATTTAAATAAAATTAATTAGACTAATTTATAAAGATAAATAATAATTAGTNGGCAGTCAATGCTTTTTTTTTCAAATTCTCGATTATTCTTCTTTCGATATATTTTTTTTCCCTTGTTATTTCTTCACCATGGGTTGATAGAAAAAAGCGACCACATGTCGGGTTTCAAATTGACTTGGAAAGAATATTTAGTTTAATGTTGGAATCATATCACTATTTAATGGGGAAGGGTTTTTTTGAACCATAGTGAAAGTAATTTAGAGTAGGTTCTGAAATCAATATTACGATCTTCATATATATAAATACATATTTAATTTAAATAAAATTAATTAGACTAATTTATAAAGATAAATAATAATTAGTGATGGTTGATATAATTAATTATGTTATTATAAATGGTAATTAATGGTTATAAATATTTTTGGTAATTTAGCTTATTGTTATAAGAACAATGTGTAATATCTATGTTTATTATAAATGACAATTAATAGTTATAAATATTTTTGGTAATTTAGCTTATTGTTATTATTGTTATAAGGATAATGTGTAATATTTATGTTTATTATAAATGGGAATTAATGGTTACAAATATTTTTGATAATTTAGCTTATTGTTATAAGGACAATATGTAATATCTATGTTTTATGTTTAATGTTGATGTGATAAAATAATTAAAAAATAAAAATAATGTTTATTAAATTGAAAAAAATAATATAAAAAATTAATCAATTATTAATATTGGGACATTAATACAGATTTATACTAATACATATTTATTTTAACTTAAAATCTTTTAAATATTTGTATTATAATTTTTTGTAAGATTTTTTTTTGAATAAAAACTGTAGATGAGGTTTTGAAACGTCCAAAGTGGACACTCTACCCATCATGAAAGACAAATGAAACTATAAGGTTGGAAAATAGTGTAGAGGTTTGAATTTATAGCAACATATAGGTAAAGTGACCCTTGAAGAGAGGAAAGAGGATTGCTTATAGAAATTGATAAAGTATTAAACTAATAATGATAATAATAAAATTTCTTCAATAAAATAAGATATTTAATATAGTTAATGTGAGATAATTATATGAATGAATAAAGATTGTTGTTGAGATTAGATAATAAAATATTAATGAAAATAATAAAGTATTAAAATAAATGGTTAAGATATAATAATAATAATAATAATAATAAAATTTATGAAAAAATATATTTAATATAGTTAATATGAAATAATTAATATTAATAATAATATAAAATAAAGTGAATGATTGAAAAGAAATAATTTATTTTTTATTTTTTAATACTTAATAAATCTAAATTTAGTTAAATTTATTACATTAATTATATTATTTATATCCTTATAAAAACTTTTTTCATCTTAATTAATTTATATAATTTAAAAACAAATAAATAAATTTTTGATAATGTGTTTTTCAATGTTATCTTGCATACCATTGTAAAAATCAATACTCTTCATTATGCTTCATTATAGCAAAATCATTCTAAAAATAACCCAATCATACTTAAAAAAAAAAAATAACCCCTTATTGTAAATATTGATGATAGATATCTAAATGTAAAACAAAAGAGTCATTTGTAATTTTATTTTATTTATCAAACGAAAAGGGTCCAAGTTCATGGGCTTGTGAAGTTAAAGTTTAGATTTCATATTAAAAGGGGATATAATTATTCTACAAGCAAGCATATTACAATAGGTATGAAATTATTAGAAAAGGGTCCAAGTTCATGGGCTCAAAAAATAACCCCTTATTGTAAATATTGATGATAGATATCTAAATGTAAAACAAAAGAGTCATTTGTAATTTTATTTTATTTATCAAACGAAAAGGGTCCAAGTTCATGGGCTTGTGAAGTTAAAGTTTAGATTTCATATTAAAAGGGGATATAATTATTCTACAAGCAAGCATATTACAATAGGTATGAAATTATTAGAAAAGGGTCCAAGTTCATGGGCTCGTGAAGTTAAAATTTAGATTTCATATTAAAAGGGGATATAATTATTCTACAAACAAGCATATTACAATAGGTAAGAAATACTAATAATTTCATGTTAAAAAATTTACATAAGGAAGGGGATGACTACCTATAAGCATATTACAATAGGTAAGAAATACTAATAATTTCATGTTAAAAATATTATATAAGGAAGGGGATGACTACCTATATGTATATTAAGTAGTTAAATAGTTTTGTGAAAAGGGTTTCTTATCCTATAAATAAAAGGGTTTAATGTGTTAATTTGTCATTTAACTACAATATAATTTTGAATTGGATTATTATTATAATTAGTAAACTTTCTATTTAAGAATTATTAAAAATATCATTATTACGATTAGTTTAAGTAACTAAGGTTGTTTACTTTATTATTTCTCATTTATGTAAAGAGATAGGTTATATGATAGTTATCGAACATGTAAATAATTGTTATGGAGTCATAAGTAATGACTTACTTTACAAAGCCATCAAGACAAGTAATGCATTCTAGTAATTTGAGTAATGGTTTCCTTAGAGTGGCACAAGTAATGATGGGGAAAGTTTTTGGGTTAACTTGTAAAGGTTAGATGATGTTTTTGTTTGATATCTAAGTGTATATTGTGTTTAGGGGTTGTGGCCCATGCAGGCATTGGAGTATGTTAGATTCAATGCAGGCAACAACTTGCATTAGGCGAATGGGATTAAGCATGGGTGTGCAATCGAGTTTAAGGTTGATTGTATGATTTGCTATTATAATGGACAATTATTACTAACAAACATCATGGGGATTCATTGCTTGGGTGAATAAGCTTACAAATTAGGGAGCAATGGCTAGGGGGATTCACTACTTAAGTAGATAAACTTGCAAACTAGGGAGAAATCAATAGGGAGGGTATTTCAATGATGGAACATGGGGTCCACCTTCCTTTCTATCATATGGAATCCTTAATGAATGATGTTATCATGAATTTAATTTGGGCATTACAAGCCCATCCTATTACTTGGAATTAGGGAGCAATCTTCCTTCCTCATCATGCATGCCCTTCACATCGATAAATTCCCCCTTTTTGTTTGTATCGCCCCATTGATGATGCCAACAACATTCAAATGCATTGGATGTGCCATGATCAACTCCACGACATGGATTCGATAAAGGATGATATTGAGTTTGATGGGCATTGTGTAATTTAAGTTGAGCATTTCATGTTCTCACAAGGTTTACAATTTTCTTTCCCACTACCATTTACAGTGTGAATATTAACAAGCTTTTTCCTCTCTTAATTTCAGGGGTTAGCTCGATCAATTAAACCATCCACCCAAGCCATGAGTCAAAGGTTCAAGTTTGGTCGAGTCCCTCGAGGTTACTAACCACTCTTGATGTTGTCAATTAAGTCATCTTCCATCCAAATATTATATGGAAGAGATGAGATCAAGTGAGGTTTTCCTTGGAAAAAAAGTTGGTCCTCCCTCAACTTACTCTTGGTGGCACCTTGGATGCCATAGCTTGGATCTTTCATTCCCCATCTGATTTCGTCAAAGTTTGCTTCATCAATTCTGGTTTGAGTTCATCAACATACCTTTTTTGTTCCAATTATCACCTCTCACATCTAGAACAATGTTAAACACAGTCTCAATAATTGCAATGTGGATTTCGACTCTCAAAATCTAGTAACAAAAGGAGACATCCAAAAGCTCTAAGAACTAACAACTCATCTAAGAGAGTATCTAGATGCTGGAAGATGAAAGAAAATACTTAGAAGAACTCATGATTCTCACTTTCAAGCTACTATGATTGTCATTCTCAACAAAATTTGATAGTGACGAGATATTTTCCCAATTAGCCATGTTGTGCACACGGACTTGAAGAAATAAGAGACAAATTATACCTCCTTAGAAATATTCTCAATTAGGGATTTGCCATAAATAGATGTTTATATTTTATATTTTAAAAAACTATTGTTATTTCATTATACACTAGGCAAACATTTTTAAATATAGACATATTAATACTTACATTTGTGGTCTAACAATAAGGATTTGCCATAAATAGATGTTGTTTAAATTTTATATTTTAAAAAACTATTGTTATTTTAGTATACACTAGGCAAACATTTTTCAATAAACATATTAATACTTTTTTTTTCCACATAAAATTTCGCATTATATTTATAAAAATATAATATGTTCTCAAAATAGACATTACATCATAAGTTCTTTTCTTTTCATGGAATTATCCAAAAAACAAACTTGCTAGACAAAAAATTCCAAGTTCCTTATAGAATATCGTCTTCGCCAAAGAGACCATGTGAGACTATTATCAACAAGTAAAGTTTCTTTCCTACCAAGAAGAATACTATCGCTACTAGGACCTCCATCTTTGAACTACAAAACAAAAAGTATCCCCCCTGTAAACTAATACATATTTTAAAAAAAAGAGTAGGGCCCTCATGGCCTCCTTCCCAATGATTGTAGGCAATTCTCCCTGGAAGATTTTTTAGTGCCTGTTTCGATAATCGCTCTGCCTCTTGATTCTCTTCCCTGAAAATGTGTGCAAAAGAAATGAACCTGAAGTGAGTGTGAACTTCATTTATCCTATCCTTCCAGCCATCTAAAGTTACAACCTGAAGTGCTCCTTTCCTATTGAGCCAATCAATAACTATTTTTGAGTCCCCTAGAACATGTATATCTGTAATTGGAAGCCTAGAAGCTAGAATTAGAGTAGCCCAAGCTCCCATGAGTTCCCCCCTGGAATTTGTTCCACTGCCACAATTTAAGGTCCATATATAAACCGTGTGCTCATTGATCTTTAAGACTCCACCTGCCCCGCTTAGTTTGTCATTCTGTTGCGCTGCCCCATCAAACCACCCAATGACTTTATCTTCGGGAATTTTAGAGGTTGATATTCTAGAGAGAGAAGCTTTTTCTTTTTCCCAATGAGTGCCCACAGTCCCCAAAGATAGATAAACTATCCTCTAAATGGAGGGGGTCCCGGACTAAAAAATAGTCTTGTTTCTATCAAGCCAAAGAAACCAACAAATATAAGTTGGGAGAGTTGGAAAAGTAAAGTTTTGTTTTGCCCAGTTTTCAAAGCATTCGTTCACCAATTTTCCAAACCAACCAACTGAGAGATTTAGAGCATTTTTAACTCTTTCCCAAACTGTTGTCGTAAAGGGACAATTTACAAATAGATGTTTACCCAATTCCCTCTTACCTTTGCACAGATAGAAAATCCTTGGCCCCTTCCATCCTCTTATTTGTAGATTTTTCCATGTTAAAATTATATTTCCAGCCACAAGTCATGCGAATAACTTGATCTTCAATGAGCATTCCCACTTCCACTGTTTTTAACTCCAACCACCAGTTGTAAATTTCCATAGTTTTTTGGCAAGTGATCTGTACACATTATTGATTGAGAGTTGTCCTGATGAATCTCCACCAGTCCAATTTAATTCATCTGGCCTCTCCACAAGCTTTATCTCTGATCCAATTAGGTTCCCCTTGTACCTTTGAAATTCCGCTAATATTTCTCCATCCATTCCTAGTTCTGCAATGTCTAACCAAATTGAGCTAATCAAACCTTGTGGAAGAGCATGACTCACTTGATACAAGAGATAAACATTTTTTAAATTTAGCAATCGAACCAACTCGTGTGATAAAATGGAGTGCTTCCCCATACCCATAATTGCATCCTTCCCAATTAAAATGGAGTGGCCCGAGCCCGGGTTCCAAGCCAACCAATGTAATATCACAGGTAAAGTATTAAGAATATTTTTCCAGGTCTGAGATCCGTAGGATGTGACCGATGAAGTCGATATTAACCAGGTCGACACCGATCCATGGAGTAAGTACTTGTCTTTGATCACCCGGTTCCAGATGCCATTCTTCATCAATACTCTCCATAAATTATTTGTCGTCATCGCCCTGTAGAATACAAAAATGTTTCTCAACCCCCACCCTCCATAGAGTTTTGGTTTTGAAATTGACTCCCAATTGCATAAATGGTAGTTATGCTTATGCTTGTTTCCCGACCAGAGGAAGGAAAACACCAGTTTTCGGATCCTATTGAGAACATAAATCGGAATATGAGCTATGTCCATCCAATAGATTGGCTAGCTCTCTAAGACCGCTTCATCAACACATACCGGCCTCCCAGGGATAGTCATCTATTACACCAGTGACTAATCCGCTTTTCAAACTCTTCAATGAGCCATTGCCAGTCCTCCGCCTTATAACTTTCTGGTTTTAAAAAATACCCCAAGTATCTGAAACCTTCAGATAGATCTTTAAAGGAATAAATATATAAATCTTTTAAAACTATGAGTGTTTCCTGATGAACTCCGGAATGGATAAAAGCAGACTTTTGAACATTATTCACCAAGCCCGACGATCGACAAAATGCAATAAGAATATTTTTTATTTATTTCCATTCTGTGATTGAATCTTTCGACATTATAAGGATTCCATCCACGAAGAGCAAGTGGAGGACCTTTATCAATCTAGACATCTTTATCCCTGAAATAATTCCACCTGCTTGTGCTTTTTTTAAAGAAAGGTTGAGACCTTCCATCATAAGAATGAATAGGAGAGGTGACATCGGACAACCCTATCTAAGTCCTCTACTACTCTGAAATTTTTGTGTTGCCTCTCCATTTATCAAAATGGTGTAAGTTGTAGAGGTTACACATCCCATAATCCATTTTGTTGTTGGCAGTCCAAAACCACATTGAAGAAGTATTAACCTCAAAAAATCCCAGTTTGTACAGTCATAGGCCTTTTTTAAGTCAAGCATTAGGATAATAGCTTGGATTTTTTTTGTTTTAATACTGCGTAGACACTCTAGTGCAGTGCCGATGGCATCTAAAATTTGTCTTCCTTTAAGAAAGCCCAATTGTTCCTAAGACAATGATATGGAGAGAATAGGCTTGATTCTTCTCTCTATCACTTTTGTAATGATCTTGTAACATAAGTTGCAGAGTGAAATTGGACGAAAATCACTAAAAGAACTGGGACTATTGACTTTTGGAATCAATGCTAGGAAGGTTGAATTGATCGGTTTGATTACCTCACCCCTGAGTCTTGTTTCCTCCACCACATCGATCAAGTTTTGTCCAACCAACTCAAAAAAATATAGAAAAAATTATGTAGTCCAGCCATCCAGCCTTAGACTTTTGTCCTTTGCAAAGCCCCTTAGCACCTCTAGGACTTCCTCCCTGGTACACGTCTTTTCTAGATTTATAACATCTTCCTCATTTACAAAATTAGGAAACAACCTAAATATTGCAATCTATTCCCCAATGCAATTCTGACCTGTATCACTAAAGAAAGATTTAAAGAAGTTGTTTGCTTCTTCCTTTATGTCCTCCTGGCCTGTATGAAGTCGTCCCGCTTCATCCATTATCTCCCAGATGAAATTTGTATTTCTCCTGTAGGTTGCAAAATGATGGAAAATTTTTGTATTTTTATCTCCACTTTTAATCCATATCGCCCTACTCTCTTGTCGCTAACTCTCTTCCTCATCCATCAGGAGTTTTTTGTGTTATGCCTCAAGTGATATCAAAATATGTTAAGAATCATCATTGTGTATACCCCGAGTCTTCTGAAAAAAGATATTATTTAAATCCTCTTCAATCTTTCCCAATTCTAAATGGTCTTGAAGACATTTTTCCTTAGACCATAGCTTAACCCGAGCTTTTAAAGAGAGAGTTTCTCTACTAGTCTCCTTTGGGCTCCATCGACCTATTGAAACAGTAATTCATTCCACACTTCCCGAACCATAATGGCGAAAGATTCTTCTCGTAACCAGGTTGAGTTTAACTTGAATGGACGTGCGACCGTCGGTATCCCAGTGCCCAGTTGAAGAAGTATTGGAGCGTGATCAAACAGATAGGGATATTCCACCCAGGTTCTATACCTCATAGATGAAGTGATAAGATCCTCCGCCATATATATTTGATCTATCCTTTTATCAATTCCATCAATGTCGGACCTACCATTTCTCCACGTAGGAACCACCTCGGCAGGGACAACGTCCACTAGCTTACATTTTATAAAAATTGCCTTAAAAAAGGCCACCAAAGAGTCTACCAAAGCTGACATCCCCCAAACCTCCTATGAAGAAGTCGTGAAATTCATATCTCCTGCCATTATCAGGTCATTATGAGATAATAATCCTTTACCAACCACTTTTTCCAAGAAAATATTGCGATATTGACAGGGGCCGTAAACATTCAGAAAAGAAGCCTTCCTTTTATCCAATAAGCTTGAACCTGACAAAAAAATGCCACTGTAGCTTAGGACAGGCTCTAAGTCAAAATAATTTGGATCCCAAGACACTAGGAGACCACCAGACATCCCCACAGAACTTACTGCACATATCATCCAATCTGGTCTGAGATTATACATACATTTTCTTGCCTTTTCCGTAACCACCATAGTTTCTTGTAGAAAAATTATACTAGGAGAATTTTTTGAGATAAGTCTACGTAGGGAGAGAAATTTTAGGGTCCTCCTACCCCTCTGATATTGAGAGAAAGTAGGATCATGATTTATCCCTTGCAAGGGATTTCATGCCTCTAAGCTCCCCCTGATCATTGTTAGAAGAAAGTTGGTTTGCAAAGAAAGTATTGTTTGTCCCCGCCTTTTTGCGGGCACTCCTTGTTTTGATAGGGGATAATTCACACCCCAAACCCCGTGACCACACAGGGTTAGTCTCTTTGAAATCCCCATCCCCCTGAGGAGCCTTAGCATCACCACTATGTAATGGTCTAACCATGGCTTCCTTTCCCAAGTAGGTCGGTATCAGAGTGGGGATTGAAATCTCTCTAAGAGTAGGAACCAGTGCTATTAACATCCTATCCAAAGAAAAATCGCTAGTGACAGGTTCACTGTAACTCGTGACAAGGGTAGAGTTTTCCACGACCACATTCTCAGGAATAACAGGGGACCTCATCTCTTGATATGATACATTCTCAACTATGGGCATTTCCCGATCATCTAGCAATTATGTAATCTCAGGAACTGAATCCAAAACCTTTCCCTTAACTACCTCTGATGAATGAGACAGTTCCAGGAGGAATATACTATCTAAGTGATCTCGCTCCCAAGCAGTTAACGAAAAATACAACGCAAGACAATAGTGTTTTAACTTACTGATAAAGGTGTGGTCCGACGAATCTGGTCTATCCTCAGATCTCGTACCAGGATAATCCCCCGGCTCTTGAGAGTCCATCATAGGTGTATAACTGTCAGATGGAAAATCCTCCAAAGAGTCCTCCTCAACCAAATCCCCATAGATATGTGGACATTCCTTCCGCAGGTGTCCAGTTCTCCTACAGAGAGAGCAACGGAAAGGAATGCCCAAATAGTCCAACCTATGCACAAACAGGTGACCTCTCCATTCGATTTCGAGAGTTTCCAAGAGCCCCGCGTGAATGTCCACTTCAACGAGCACCTTTTCCATTCTCTTGTCCAGAGACTGCAATTCTTCTTCGTCAACCTTTATAAAATGGCCTAAGGTATTGCTAACCGCCTCCAAGGCTTTCGTATTCCACAGCTGAAGTGGTAGACCCAGGAGAAGGACCCACAAATGACAAAAGATAAAATACTCCGTCGCTGGATCAAAACTTATGTGCCACTTCTTCAACATCATACTCCCGCCTTCGTAGCCCCATAATCTTTGGAGAATCCTCGCAGAGTCTTCCAGGCTCCAAAAAACAAATCCGAACCACCTTCTCGGCAGGGTCAAAACCTTAGGGGAATAACCAATCAATGGTTTCCAGTTATTGTGCATCCAGTCCGAGAGTGATAATTTGCATCGTGACCAGTATGCCAGCGTCCCAACCAAAACACATATTGCTAGGTTACAAGACTCTTCGATTCCTACGTCCATGCCCAATACCATTATGTGTTTGGTCCTTTTTGGCCTCCACACCTGCATCAAGCACTTAAAGCCACCCCTCTTTCCTTTTGAACGTCCACCCTGTAAATCCTCTTCTTGTGCTTGAAGTGGATTAAATGGAACCTTCGCCTTATACCGCCCCACCAGACCACCCTTTCCCTACTCTTTACACTCAGGGGAGATACCCATTGAAAACTCACCAGGCAGTCCAACAATACCCCGCGAAGTATGTGAATCTGTCGCACTAACAGACTGGTGATGGGGTTTGGCACTGGAGGCAGGAGAAAAGGCTAACTCTGCGGGAGAAGACAGTGGGTTATTAACTCGCCCATTAATATGGCACCTATTGCCTTTATTACTACACATCGCGTCCACCGAGGTAAACAAGCCCGCCCTCTCGCAAAGCTCCTCGTCAGCCGCACCCATGAGTGCGTTGACCTCACTATCCATTTAGTAGCTACCAGAAGCCACTTGTGCATGCCACCTCAGAGTTATAGTAATTTTTTTACAGTAGTGAAGTCTCGTCAAAGATTTAAAGACTTGAGGTTCGGACAGGATACTAAAGGATGAGAAGTCAGGAGCGTCAGGACCATTAGAGCTTGCCAGCTAGAAGCAACTCTGCTACAATAGAGCACAGCTCCGCCAAAAGAACCACAAAAGTTAGCAAAAGATTAAGCGAAAAAACAACCCATTGATAAGGCGAGGGTGGATAATATTAAAAGGTTTGGCTAAAAGGAATCCTAGACAATATAAACCCCCTCCAATTTCGCCCAGGAGCTCCATTCTTAAGTGTAAAAAACAAAAAGGTTTGAGTGATTCCATCTAGACTCCTACATAAACATGGCTCATCCTAATCACTAGAAAGCATGTGCTATTGCAGGTTGGCCTCCATTAAATTTGCAACTCTATCCGCTTTCCCGCCTCCGTATATTTCAAATCGCCCCCCGCCCCCATTCACCGACATATTAATATTTTTTTTTCCTGCAGAAAAATTACCCAATTATATTAATATATAATTTGTTCTCATAACATGACTACAATCATCACAAAGTATCCATTGACGAGAATATCTTTCGCCTACAGTGGTCTTCCAGCCAACTAGAAGGTGAAAGAGTAGAGATGAAAATAAAAGTTATACACACTGCTATATGTCAAAAGATAACAAAAATAAGGAGTAAAGACCAAAATATTTGTTGTTACATAAACTCAAGAACAATATAATATATTGAATCCACCAATGAAACAGGAGTTTCAAGTCCTAATATATCTTTAGGGTATGAGTGGGGCCCTCATGTCCATCCAGCCAATGATTGTATGTTATTATGCCTGCTTTCTTCTGAAGTGTTGCCTTTGAAAGCAGGTATGCTTCCTTGTTGTGTTCACGGTAGATATCATTAAAACTGAGCTTCTTGAAGTTGTGTTGTAGCAGTCTGATTCTGTCCTTCCAGGCCAAGAGTGAGATGGCTTGTAGCTTACCCTTGTTGTCCAACCATTCTATGATAATTCTGGAGTCCCCGAGGATTTGTAGGACTTCAATGTTTAATTTGGAGGCCAAGTGTAGTGTTGCC
>ML800029.1:225186-240293 GCA_009831015.1 Picea engelmannii
TAAATTCAGTCGTTTTCAGAGTGATTTGAGTTGAGGTGGGCCGTTAATGATTTGCTCGATCATTGATGGAGTTTGGTGAAAATTCGACATACTGCTTTGGACAATTCAATGCCAAGTGCCCATGATCAAAACATTACCAACATATATACGCAACCTATTCTTAAGACAATTCAATGCCAAGTGCCCATGATCAAAACATTACCAACATCTATACGCAACCTATTCTTAGTCTAAGTCTAGGCTTTGCTTTGCTTCCAAACCTTGCTCGCAACCCAATAAAGTTTTTTTTAGCAGACCAAGGGCAAAGTCCACTTCAACACACAATCTATAACCTAACATAGGTTGCACCATAATATATCCTTTAAGGGATTTAAAGAAGTAAAGTGAAACTTCCCCTAATCAGGTTGCACCATAATATATCCTTTATAACTTAACATAGGTTGTAATATAATATATCCTTTATAACTTAACATAGGTTGTAATATAATATATCCTTTAAGGGATTTAAGGAAGTAAAAGTGAAACTTCCAGGTTGTAGCATAATATATCCTTTATAACCTAACATAGGTTGCACCATAATATATTCTTTAAGGGATTTAAGGAAGTAAAAGTGAAATTTCCCCTAATCAGGTTGCACTGTAATATATCCTTTATAACCTAACATAGGTTGCACCATAATATATCCTTTAAGGGATTTAAAGAAGTAAAAGTGAAACTGCTCTTAATCATTTTTAGTAGATGTCGCCAAGTTAAATAAAATAATAACTTGGAATTGAAGTTAAAATGTCTGCAATGTGATCAAATTAATCAGGTTGCACTATAATATATCCTTTATAACCTAATATAGGTTGCACCATAATATATCCTTTAAGGGATTTAAAGAAGTAAAAGTGAAACTGCTCTTAATCATTTTTAGTAGATGTCGCCAAGTCAAATAAAATAATAACTTGGAATTGAAGTTAAAATGTCTGCAATGTGATCAAATAAGTGAAACTACTTGATTATGCATAAGGAACAAATGATGTGCTTCTTCTCCTCCACTCACTATAAAGAACCCATGATCACAATGATATATGTAAGCTTCATTCTTAAGAAAGGCTTTTTAGACATGTAAATTACATTTACATGGATCTAAGAGTTAAGGTCAAAACTTATTAAAGAAAAAATTTCTTAATGCAAAGCTTTCTAATTGACGTAAAATATATGGGATGATACAACTTTATTAGAGATGATTAGTGATAAAACATTCTATGAGAGAAGCGGCTTTTGCAATAACAAAAAGGGTTAAAATTTCCCTGATTTTTTTCTAAATCTCATGGAATGAAAAACTCTTTCTTTAGAGGATGGATGAGGATGAGATCTAATTATTTATGACATAAACCATTGTGAGAAAAAATTCTCAATCTTAAGAGAGGTCAATGTTCGTGATCGTACCTTTTGAGATGAGACAATTGTGATATTTAAGGGACCACCATGGGTCACCTCTAACCATAACTATGTGCACTTCATGGGCAAATCAAACCTTGTTCTTTTAATGAAAATGAGTCTTTAGTAGGAGGGTCTTTTTTAGAAAGGAGAAAATCGAGACACACCATGAAAACCAACATAAAGGAGAATGGTTGCTCAAGAAGCCAGAAGCTTAGGACATTCCATGAGAACCAAAATAGAGGTAAATGACAAGTTCAAGAAATAAAGCATGATGACAACACCATTATCCGAAAGATATAACAAGACATCAACATTTAAATCATACCTTAATTAAATATAACATAAATGAATTATAAAAATAACAATAAAACCATGTTGCATGAGTACCGTTCCCAAGGTTTGGAGACCACATACCCAGTGGTTCCTCACTCCTGGGAGCTTTGGAGTGGGTACACAATGCTCCTAAATGAGAAGGTGTGATTTTAGGTACTTGGGAGCATTTAGGGAACCTTTCACTAGAGTTTGAACCATTCCTAATCAACATTTTTGAGTTTAGGGAACTGCTACAAGTATTCTAAGCCATCTCTACAGTGCTTTCTTAAATTCATGTTCCCACTAAATCTATCCACACAATATCCGATGGTGAATAATCAAAGTATGCCATAATTGTTACAATACTAACAAGTTTAGGAAGGAATGCACTAGATATGGCTCTCCTAAAATGTACCCTTCATTTGTTAAAACTATATGCCCTCCATTGAATGGATATGGGTTCTATAGTCGCTCAATAAAGTCTGAAACGATTTTCAATTTTTTTGTTGGAATGCCCCTACTCAATAGCAGTAGACGAGATGACCTCTCGATCAACTAAAGTAATGGAATGGCTCAAACAAAGTGAATAGAAATTGTTGTTGATACCCTCCATGAATCGTTATGTTTCACTTAAATAGAGACCTTAATAACTCATGCCTAATGTTTTTTGTGAATGGGTAATCTTGGCTACACACCCATTTGACCAACTTATTGTTGAATTCCCAAAATCTATCATTTAAATGTTCACAAGGATTATCTCATTCAAATGATCACTTATTTACGAATATCATTATTTTCAAATAACACAAATATGATAATTTTTTTATATCATTTTTTAACATATATATTTGTTATATCATTTAAAATTTTATTAACTTATAAAGCTGTCTATGTTTTTAACTTATATATATATATATATATATATATATATATATATACTTACTCAATAAAAAGCTATATATACAATATTCTTACTATATATATATATAATACATTTAATATTTTATGTAACTTATATCAATGATTCTTATATTATTAAAATATAAATTATATATCCCCGAATGGGATGATGATCAACTCGACGTTGAGCATATAGGTGGTAGATTCGACCACCACCCAACTCGACGTGACAGTGGAGGCGGTAGATGGCATGTGCAGTGGGGACAAGTGGCTCGTCGAAGGCCTTGCAAGAAGGAGGGCAGATCTCCATCCCCATACCCATAATCGATGCAATGAGTAAACAAGGTCGTCGACAAGGTGGGAGGTGCAAGGCAATATTGCTTAGGGTTATGAACCACAATAGGATGGAAATGGAGGACGGACTTGAGGAGAAGGCGAACATCATGGCCAAGGTTGGTAGTGTTCTGGTTATCATGGCGAGAGATGCGATGGGTAATCTCTAGGGTATCTATCAAGGGGTCTTTAGGCAGCCCGAGTAGGAGTTATGCGAGACTGATGCCAGGAAATTTGGCGCTAGCTTGTTCTGGCTTGAAGACTCTCGTTTGAGTGGTGTTTAGGGCTGAGAGGATACCAAGGTTAGTGTTTTGTCTTAAGAGGTTAGCATTTTGGGAGTCGAGATTGTCGGGGTTTGCGGTCTCTACGTCTAGATCCTGGAATTCGACTTTGGTGTTGCGGGCCGAGAGATCTTCTCTGTTAAAGGAGGTTTGGAATGTTGGGTTGGGCCATTGCGACATGCAGAGGGCGAGAGACTGGGCACATAGGTCTATGGTCGGAGTTTTGTAGAAGCCGAGTGCATGGAAGGATCCTACTCGAGTGCATAAATGGCTAAGGGTGGAAATATAGGAGATAAGGTGCAAGAGGATAAAGGAAAGGGTGTTGCTAAGGAGGCTTCGTCCTCTCATCTGTGCACTTTAACAAAAGTCGAAATTGGGGCTTGGGAAGTGTAGAGTAGAATCCTAGAAAATTGTTCGGAGAAAGCTCAGCGAGAGGTCGACCAGGTGGAAGACAAGGTGAAACTCAAACTTAAATAGACCTTGGACAAGGAGATTTGGGAAGAAGTCAGGGTCTGGTTGCATGTCCGTATGTACACTCACACTCATGCGACCAAATTCTTCTAAACAATGGAACTCTACTGGCATGTCAAAGCCATGGTGGCTCAGACTATGGAGAAATTTATGGCAAACCAAAGCAAGATTCTACATACCATTGAGATATTCCAAGGAAAACTTGAACTAATGTGTCAGTCGACCTATGGGATTAAATCAGGTTTCGAAGGCATCCTTTGATCCTTGTATAAGCAAGTGTTTGATAGATGGTATGGCCTTGGTAGGAACTCAGGACTGCCCAATCACTATTGACAACCACTCCAGACCCACTCAAAACTTGGTTGCATATGAAGAGGACGAAGTTCAAATGGACGAGGTGCAGAGAGAGACTCAGTCCTCTCCCAAGGACTAACTCGGGTCAACCTTTGCGTTTTTTTTTTTTTGATCTGGCTGCATATCTTTACTAGTATACTTGACGTTAGGATAGACACATAGTTTTTCTATTATAGATTGTCATTGTTTTTTATAATATGTTGATCACTATTAATTTTGTTTTGATAAATTGATATGCTCTATGATTAATAGGCTAGATGAGATATGGTTTCCTTTTTGGTGGGTATCCTACCCTTATGTTGTATCTTCCCCTTATTGTATATAATAAAAGTAGTTTTTTAGTGTGTGTGTGTGTGTGTGTGTCCATTAGATGTAGCTTGGGTGGTTGGGAGGAATGGTTGTTATCCTCCCCACCCAACTTCAATTCCTTGTAAGTGACATGTGATGCCCTTAATGAGTCTATAAGATAGGCTTATTGTTGAAAGATAATGAATAAAATAAAATAAAAAATCTAAATTTTTAGTTATTTAATAATAACTTTAAAAACATTAAAAAAAACATAAATTTCTCCATTATAAATTTTTTTATTAAAATTTAAAATAACTTTTAAAAAAATTAAAAAACATATTTATATATAATTTCAATTAAAATATTATTTTAAAATTTATAAATTATTTTATTTTATTTTTTTATTAACATTTTAAAATAACTTTAAAAAAAATTAAAAAACATATATATAATTTCAATTAAAAAAAAAAAAAAAATTATAAACCCTCTCTCTCTATATATATAATTAAAAAAATATTTTAAAATTTATAAATAAACACAAACATTAAAAATGAGTATAGAATCATTTTCTTTAATTAAAATTAATAAATACCACAAACATCAACGTCCAAAAATCAATTAGAAAGTGAAAACAGTCTTACAATAATTCGAGGGAAAAAGAAAGCAAACACTCATATAACAACTAAAATCTAAAGGGAAGAATCATTTTCTTTAATTAAAATTAATAAATATCACAAACATTAACGTCCAAAAATCAATTAGAAGGTGAAAACACTCATACAATAATTCGAGGGAAGAAAAAGCAAACGCTCATATAACAACTAAAATCTAAGGAGAAGAAAAAGGAAACACGTGGGAAGAAAAAACAAACACATTCACATTACTAAAAGAGATTGCCATTACATGTCATATTCAAGGAAACTATCATTCAACATCATCCATAACTACCATATGAACTTATTGTTGGACCGCAAGTGCAAGTATTAATATGTCGGACTAAATTTAAAAATTACCAGATACCTCTTTCAAGCCAAAAAAATATAACGAATTTAGGACTTCGACTGATGGCTGGAAAATTGGTCTTGATTTGGATCTACCGAGCTCGAAGTGGAGTGGGAAACTTTCTGCATGGAACTTACTCGCGCGGGCATTCTACTACAAGATATGGAGGATCAATTTCTATGGTCTCGGGGAGACAGATTGGGACACATTACTCTCAAAAATATCTATTCTACCATCACAAACTCACTCGTGCAAAATAATACTTTTGGTTGGAGAAATATTTATTCTACCATCACAAACTCACTCTTGCAAAATAATACTTTTGGTTGGAGAAAAAACATCTTATCTGGAAATTACCATAAAAGATAAAGTTGTTCACTTGGTTAACTGTAGAAAACAAAATCTATAATTGGGATAACTTCCAAAGGAAAGGATGGGCTGGCCCCAACATTTGTCATCTATGTTGCAGCGATGAAGAAACAATGCTACACCTCTTCCTTAAGTGCCCCTTCACTCGTCTTGTATGGGACATGATCACTCTCGACTAACACATAAGCATTGTTTGGGATGGAACTTCCATTTATGTCTGCTTTGATTCTTGGACAACCAAGGAACGCAACTACAAATTTCTTCCATCATTGCTCTGTTGGTTTATCTGGCTGGATAGAAACAAAAAAAAAATCGAAAATCGCCCCCTCCGCCCCCCCCCTCTGTTTGCACTGTTGCTTATAAGACACTGGGCTTGTACAAAAACTGGAAAACAATACATCTAATTAAATTGGTAAAGCAGATAAAAACTAAACCACGTATCTTTGAGGATACACCTATGGGGTGGTTTGATGGAGCAGCGCAACACAGTGGCACATTGAGTGGTGCAGGTGGATTGATTAGAATCACAAAAGACTCCACTTATAGATGGACTTTATGTTGTGGCCCGGGCACCAACACAAGGGCAGAACTATTGGGTGCCTGGGCAACACTACACTTGGCCTCCAAATTAAACATTGAAGTCCTACAAATCCTCGGGGACTCCAGAATTATCATAGAATGGTTGGACAACAAGGGTAAGCTACAAGCCATCTCACTCTTGGCCTGGAAGGACAGAATCAGACTGCTACAACACAACTTCAAGAAGCTCAGTTTTAATGATATCTACCGTGAACACAACAAGGAAGCATACCTGCTTTCAAAGGCAACACTTCAGAAGAAAGCAGGCATAATAACATACAATCATTGGCTGGATGGACATGAGGGCCCCACTCATACCCTAAAGATATATTAGGACTTGAAACTCCTGTTTCATTGGTGGATTCAATATATTATATTGTTCTTGAGTTTATGTAACAACAAATATTTTGGTCTTTACTCCTTATTTTTGTTATCTTTTGACATATAGCAGTGTGTATAACTTTTATTTTCATCTCTACTCTTTCACCTTCTAGTTGGCTGGAAGACCACTGTAGGCGAAAGATATTCTCGTCAATGGATACTTTGTGATGATTGTAGTCATGTTATGAGAACAAATTATATATTAATATAATTGGGTAATTTTTCTGCAGGAAAAAAAAATATTAATATGTCGGTGAATGGGGGCGGGGGGCGATTTGAAATATACGGAGGCGGGAAAGCGGATAGAGTTGCAAATTTAATGGAGGCCAACCTGCAATAGCACATGCTTTCTAGTGATTAGGATGAGCCATGTTTATGTAGGAGTCTAGATGGAATCACTCAAACCTTTTTGTTTTTTACACTTAAGAATGGAGCTCCTGGGCGAAATTGGAGGGGGTTTATATTGTCTAGGATTCCTTTTAGCCAAACCTTTTAATATTATCCACCCTCGCCTTATCAATGGGTTGTTTTTTCGCTTAATCTTTTGCTAACTTTTGTGGTTCTTTTGGCGGAGCTGTGCTCTATTGTAGCAGAGTTGCTTCTAGCTGGCAAGCTCTAATGGTCCTGACGCTCCTGACTTCTCATCCTTTAGTATCCTGTCCGAACCTCAAGTCTTTAAATCTTTGACGAGACTTCACTACTGTAAAAAAATTACTATAACTCTGAGGTGGCATGCACAAGTGGCTTCTGGTAGCTACTAAATGGATAGTGAGGTCAACGCACTCATGGGTGCGGCTGACGAGGAGCTTTGCGAGAGGGCGGGCTTGTTTACCTCGGTGGACGCGATGTGTAGTAATAAAGGCAATAGGTGCCATATTAATGGGCGAGTTAATAACCCACTGTCTTCTCCCGCAGAGTTAGCCTTTTCTCCTGCCTCCAGTGCCAAACCCCATCACCAGTCTGTTAGTGCGACAGATTCACATACTTCGCGGGGTATTGTTGGACTGCCTGGTGAGTTTTCAATGGGTATCTCCCCTGAGTGTAAAGAGTAGGGAAAGGGTGGTCTGGTGGGGCGGTATAAGGCGAAGGTTCCATTTAATCCACTTCAAGCACAAGAAGAGGATTTACAGGGTGGACGTTCAAAAGGAAAGAGGGGTGGCTTTAAGTGCTTGATGCAGGTGTGGAGGCCAAAAAGGACCAAACACATAATGGTATTGGGCATGGACGTAGGAATCGAAGAGTCTTGTAACCTAGCAATATGTGTTTTGGTTGGGACGCTGGCATACTGGTCACGATGCAAATTATCACTCTCGGACTGGATGCACAATAACTGGAAACCATTGATTGGTTATTCCCCTAAGGTTTTGACCCTGCCGAGAAGGTGGTTCGGATTTGTTTTTTGGAGCCTGGAAGACTCTGCGAGGATTCTCCAAAGATTATGGGGCTACGAAGGCGGGAGTATGATGTTGAAGAAGTGGCACATAAGTTTTGATCCAGCGACGGAGTATTTTATCTTTTGTCATTTGTGGGTCCTTCTCCTGGGTCTACCACTTCAGCTGTGGAATACGAAAGCCTTGGAGGCGGTTAGCAATACCTTAGGCCATTTTATAAAGGTTGACGAAGAAGAATTGCAGTCTCTGGACAAGAGAATGGAAAAGGTGCTCGTTGAAGTGGACATTCACGCGGGGCTCTTGGAAACTCTCGAAATCGAATGGAGAGGTCACCTGTTTGTGCATAGGTTGGACTATTTGGGCATTCCTTTCCGTTGCTCTCTCTGTAGGAGAACTGGACACCTGCGGAAGGAATGTCCACATATCTATGGGGATTTGGTTGAGGAGGACTCTTTGGAGGATTTTCCATCTGACAGTTATACACCTATGATGGACTCTCAAGAGCCGGGGGATTATCCTGGTACGAGATCTGAGGATAGACCAGATTCGTCGGACCACACCTTTATCAGTAAGTTAAAACACTATTGTCTTGCGTTGTATTTTTCGTTAACTGCTTGGGAGCGAGATCACTTAGATAGTATATTCCTCCTGGAACTGTCTCATTCATCAGAGGTAGTTAAGGGAAAGGTTTTGGATTCAGTTCCTGAGATTACATAATTGCTAGATGATCGGGAAATGCCCATAGTTGAGAATGTATCATATCAAGAGATGAGGTCCCCTGTTATTCCTGAGAATGTGGTCGTGGAAAACTCTACCCTTGTCACGAGTTACAGTGAACCTGTCACTAGCGATTTTTCTTTGGATAGGATGTTAATAGCACTGGTTCCTACTCTTAGAGAGATTTCAATCCCCACTCTGATACCGACCTACTTGGGAAAGGAAGCCATGGTTAGACCATTACATAGTGGTGATGCTAAGGCTCCTCAGGGGGATGGGGATTTCAAAGAGACTAACCCTGTGTGGTCACGGGGTTTGGGGTGTGAATTATCCCCTATCAAAACAAGGAGTGCCCGCAAAAAGGCGGGGACAAACAATACTTTCTTTGCAAACCAACTTTCTTCTAACAATGATCAGGGGGAGCTTAGAGGCATGAAATCCCTTGCAAGGGATAAATCATGATCCTACTTTCTCTCAATATCAGAGGGGTAGGAGGACCCTAAAATTTCTCTCCCTACGTAGACTTATCTCAAAAAATTCTCCTAGTATAATTTTTCTACAAGAAACTATGGTGGTTACGGAAAAGGCAAGAAAATGTATGTATAATCTCAGACCAGATTGGATGATATGTGCAGTAAGTTCTGTGGGGATGTCTGGTGGTCTCCTAGTGTCTTGGGATCCAAATTATTTTGACTTAGAGCCTGTCCTAAGCTACAGTGGCATTTTTTTGTCAGGTTCAAGCTTATTGGATAAAAGGAAGGCTTCTTTTCTGAATGTTTACGGCCCCTGTCAATATCGCAATATTTTCTTGGAAAAAGTGGTTGGTAAAGGATTATTATCTCATAATGACCTGATAATGGCAGGAGATATGAATTTCACGACTTCTTCATAGGAGGTTTGGGGGATGTCAGCTTTGGTAGACTCTTTGGTGGCCTTTTTTAAGGCAATTTTTATAAAATGTAAGCTAGTGGACGTTGTCCCTGCCGAGGTGGTTCCTACGTGGAGAAATGGTAGGTCCGACATTGATGGAATTGATAAAAGGATAGATCAAATATATATGGCGGAGGATCTTATCACTTCATCTATGAGGTATAGAACCTGGGTGGAATATCCCTATCTGTTTGATCACGCTCCAATACTTCTTCAACTGGGCACTGGGATACCGACGGTCGCACGTCCATTCAAGTTAAACTCAACCTGGTTACGAGAAGAATCTTTCGCCATTATGGTTCGGGAAGTGTGGAATGAATTACTGTTTCAATAGGTCGATGGAGCCCAAAGGAGACTAGTAGAGAAACTCTCTCTTTAAAAGCTCGGGTTAAGCTATGGTCTAAGGAAAAATGTCTTCAAGACCATTTAGAATTGGGAAAGATTGAAGAGGATTTAAATAATATCTTTTTTCAGAAGACTCGGGGTATACACAATGATGATTCTTAACATATTTTGATATCACTTGAGGCATAACACAAAAAACTCCTGATGGATGAGGAAGAGAGTTAGCGACAAGAGAGTAGGGCGATATGGATTAAAAGTGGAGATAAAAATACAAAAATTTTCCATCATTTTGCAACCTACAGGAGAAATACAAATTTCATCTGGGAGATAATGGATGAAGCGGGACGACTTCATACAGGCCAGGAGGACATAAAGGAAGAAGCAAACAACTTCTTTAAATCTTTCTTTAGTGATACAGGTCAGAATTGCATTGGGGAATAGATTGCAATATTTAGGTTGTTTCCTAATTTTGTAAATGAGGAAGATGTTATAAATCTAGAAAAGACGTGTACCAGGGAGGAAGTCCTAGAGGTGCTAAGGGGCTTTGCAAAGGACAAAAGTCTAAGGCTGGATGGCTGGACTACATAATTTTTTCTATATTTTTTTGAGTTGGTTGGACAAAACTTGATCGATGTGGTGGAGGAAACAAGACTCAGGGGTGAGGTAATCAAACCGATCAATTCAACCTTCCTAGCATTGATTCCAAAAGTCAATAGTCCCAGTTCTTTTAGTGATTTTCGTCCAATTTCACTCTGCAACTTATGTTACAAGATCATTACAAAAGTGATAGAGAGAAGAATCAAGCCTATTCTCTCCATATCATTGTCTTAGGAACAATTGGGCTTTCTTAAAGGAAGACAAATTTTAGATGCCATCGGCACTGCACTAGAGTGTCTACGCAGTATTAAAACAAAAAAAATCCAAGCTATTATCCTAATGCTTGACTTAAAAAAGGCCTATGACTGTACAAACTGGGATTTTTTGAGGTTAATACTTCTTCAATGTGGTTTTGGACTGCCAACAACAAAATGGATTATGGGATGTGTAACCTCTACAACTTACACCATTTTGATAAATGGAGAGGCAACACAAAAATTTCAGAGTAGTAGAGGACTTAGATAGGGTTGTCCGATGTCACCTCTCCTATTCATTCTTATGATGGAAGGTCTCAACCTTTCTTTAAAAAAAGCACAAGCAGGTGGAATTATTTCAGGGATAAAGATGTCTAGATTGATAAAGGTCCTCCACTTGCTCTTCGTGGATGGAATCCTTATAATGTCGAAAGATTCAATCACAGAATGGAAATAAATAAAAAATATTCTTATTGCATTTTGTCGATCGTCGGGCTTGGTGAATAATGTTCAAAAGTCTGCTTTTATCCATTCCGGAGTTCATCAGGAAACACTCATAGTTTTAAAAGATTTATATATTTATTCCTTTAAAGATCTATCTGAAGGTTTCAGATACTTGGGGTATTTTTTAAAACCAGAAAGTTATAAGGCGGAGGACTGGCAATGGCTCATTGAAGAGTTTGAAAAGCGGATTAGTCACTGGTGTAATAGATGACTATCCCTGGGAGGCCGGTATGTGTTGATGAAGCGGTCTTAGAGAGCTAGCCAATCTATTGGATGGACATAGCTCATATTCCGATTTATGTTCTCAATAGGATCCGAAAACTGGTGTTTTCCTTCCTCTGGTCGGGAAACAAGCATAAGCATAACTACCATTTATGCAATTGGGAGTCAATTTCAAAACCAAAACTCTATGGAGGGTGGGGGTTGAGAAACATTTTTGTATTCTACAGGGCGATGACGACAAATAATTTATGGAGAGTATTGATGAAGAATGGCATCTGGAACCGGGTGATCAAAGACAAGTACTTACTCCATGGATCGGTGTCGACCTGGTTAATATCGACTTCATCGGTCACATCCTACGGATCTCAGACCTGGAAAAATATTCTTAATACTTTACCTGTGATATTACATTGGTTGGCTTGGAACCCGGGCTCGGGCCACTCCATTTTAATTGGGAAGGATGCAATTATGGGTATGGGGAAGCACTCCATTTTATCACACGAGTTGGTTCGATTGCTAAATTTAAAAAATGTTTATCTCTTGTATCAAGTGAGTCATGCTCTTCCACAAGGTTTGATTAGCTCAATTTGGTTAGACATTGCAGAACTAGGAATGGATGGAGAAATATTAGCGGAATTTCAAAGGTACAAGGGGAACCTAATTGGATCAGAGATAAAGCTTGTGGAGAGGCCAGATGAATTAAATTGGACTGGTGGAGATTCATCAGGACAACTCTCAATCAATAATGTGTACAGATCACTTGCCAAAAAACTATGGAAATTTACAACTGGTGGTTGGAGTTAAAAACAGTGGAAGTGGGAATGCTCATTGAAGATCAAGTTATTCGCATGACTTGTGGCTGGAAATATAATTTTAACATGGAAAAATCTACAAATAAGAGGATGGAAGGGGCCAAGGATTTTCTATCTGTGCAAAGGTAAGAGGGAATTGGGTAAACATCTATTTGTAAATTGTCCCTTTACGACAACAGTTTGGGAAAGAGTTAAAAATGCTCTAAATCTCTCAGTTGGTTGGTTTGGAAAATTGGTGAACGAATGCTTTGAAAACTGGGCAAAACAAAACTTTACTTTTCCAACTCTCCCAACTTATATTTGTTGGTTTCTTTGGCTTGATAGAAACAAGACTATTTTTTAGTCCGGGACCCCCTCCATTTAGAGGATAGTTTATCTATCTTTGGGGACTGTGGGCACTCATTGGGAAAAAGAAAAAGCTTCTCTCTCTAGAATATCAACCTCTAAAATTCCCGAAGATAAAGTCATTGGGTGGTTTGATGGGGCAGCGCAACAGAATGACAAACTAAGCGGGGCAGGTGGAGTCTTAAAGATCAATGAGCACACGGTTTATATATGGACCTTAAATTGTGGCAGTGGAACAAATTCCAGGGGGGAACTCATGGGAGCTTGGGCTACTCTAATTCTAGCTTCTAGGCTTCCAATTACAGATATACATGTTCTAGGGGACTCAAAAATAGTTATTGATTGGCTCAATAGGAAAGGAGCACTTCAGGTTGTAACTTTAGATGGCTGGAAGGATAGGATAAATGAAGTTCACACTCACTTCAGGTTCATTTCTTTTGCACACATTTTCAGGGAAGAGAATCAAGAGGCAGAGCGATTATCGAAACAGGCACTAAAAAATCTTCCAGGGAGAATTGCCTACAATCATTGGGAAGGAGGCCATGAGGGCCCTACTCTTTTTTTTAAAATATGTATTAGTTTACAGGGGGGATACTTTTTGTTTTGTAGTTCAAAGATGGAGGTCCTAGTAGCGATAGTATTCTTCTTGGTAGGAAAGAAACTTTACTTGTTGATAATAGTCTCACATGGTCTCTTTGGCGAAGACGATATTCTATAAGGAACTTGGAATTTTTTGTCTAGCAAGTTTGTTTTTTGGATAATTCCATGAAAAGAAAAGAACTTATGATGTAATGTCTATTTTGAGAACATATTATATTTTTATAAATATAATGCGAAATTTTATGTGGAAAAAAAAAGTATTAATATGTTTATTGAAAAATGTTTGCCTAGTGTATACTAAAATAACAATAGTTTTTTAAAATATAAAATTTAAACAACATCTATTTATGGCAAATCCTTATTGTTAGACCACAAATGTAAGTATTAATATGTCTATATTTAAAAATGTTTGCCTAGTGTATAATGAAATAACAATAGTTTTTTAAAATATAAAATATAAACATCTATTTATGGCAAATCCCTAATTGAGAATATTTCTAAGGAGGTATAATTTGTCTCTTATTTCTTCAAGTCCGTGTGCACAACATGGCTAATTGGGAAAATATCTCGTCACTATCAAATTTTGTTGAGAATGACAATCATAGTAGCTTGAAAGTGAGAATCATGAGTTCTTCTAAGTATTTTCTTTCATCTTCCAGCATCTAGATACTCTCTTAGATGAGTTGTTAGTTCTTAGAGCTTTTGGATGTCTCCTTTTGTTACTAGATTTTGAGAGTCGAAATCCACATTGCAATTATTGAGACTGTGTTTAACATTGTTCTAGATGTGAGAGGTGATAATTGGAACAAAAAAGGTATGTTGATGAACTCAAACCAGAATTGATGAAGCAAACTTTGACGAAATCAGATGGGGAATGAAAGATCCAAGCTATGGCATCCAAGGTGCCACCAAGAGTAAGTTGAGGGAGGACCAACTTTTTTTCCAAGGAAAACCTCACTTGATCTCATCTCTTCCATATAATATTTGGATGGAAGATGACTTAATTGACAACATCAAGAGTGGTTAGTAACCTCGAGGGACTCGACCAAACTTGAACCTTTGACTCATGGCTTGGGTGGATGGTTTAATTGATCGAGCTAACCCCTGAAATTAAGAGAGGAAAAAGCTTGTTAATATTCACACTGTAAATGGTAGTGGGAAAGAAAATTGTAAACCTTGTGAGAACATGAAATGCTCAACTTAAATTACACAATGCCCATCAAACTCAATATCATCCTTTATCGAATCCATGTCGTGGAGTTGATCATGGCACATCCAATGCATTTGAATGTTGTTGGCATCATCAATGGGGCGATACAAACAAAAAGGGGGAATTTATCGATGTGAAGGGCATGCATGATGAGGAAGGAAGATTGCTCCCTAATTCCAAGTAATAGGATGGGCTTGTAATGCCCAAATTAAATTCATGATAACATCATTCATTAAGGATTCCATATGATAGAAAGGAAGGTGGACCCCATGTTCCATCATTGAAATACCCTCCCTATTGATTTCTCCCTAGTTTGCAAGTTTATCTACTTAAGTAGTGAATCCCCCTAGCCATTGCTCCCTAATTTGTAAGCTTATTCACCCAAGCAATGAATCCCCATGATGTTTGTTAGTAATAATTGTCCATTATAATAGCAAATCATACAATCAACCTTAAACTCGATTGCACACCCATGCTTAATC
>ML800030.1:19865-36893 GCA_009831015.1 Picea engelmannii
GGGCAAGGACAGGTGGTTGTAGCCACCTTCTGGTTGTAGCCGGAGAACATTGGGGGTTGTAGCCTCCTTCTGGTTGTAGCTAGAGAATTGGGGAGTTGGAGCTTCCCTCAGGTTGTAGCTTGAGAAACTAGGGGGTTGGAGCCTCGTTCCAGTTGTAGCTGGAAAACAAAAGAAGTTGGTGCTTCCACTGAATGAAATTCTTCAAGACATATAAGAAAAAACATTATGTGGTTTTCTCCCGATTTGGGTTTCCACGTAAAACACTGGTGTACTGTGTATGTGTGTGATTGTTTATTTCTTGTTGCTCATTATTGGATAATAATTCTACATTGATATAACATTTGAAGAAAAAGGATTATAATTATGTTATTACTGATTCACCCCCCCTCTCAATAATCCAACATACTTGCTGTCACAATTAAAGAATAAACCTTTTGCATTTCTTTCCTCCAATTGTTGAGTTGTCAACCTTGTAGGTTGAGGTGTTTCTAGTAGTGGTCTTTCTAGTAGGAGTGGTCTTTCTAATAGCCATAGCCATATTTTAGGAGTGGTCTTTCTAGTAGCCATATTCTAGGAGTGGTATTTCTAGTAGCCATAACATTATTCTCTCAAAATATGTTAGGAGTGGTCTTTCTAGTAGCCATAGCCATATTTTTACTTTCAACATTTCTCACCACCTTGAATGCATTCTCCAATGATTTGGGTTCCCAAAGGAGAAGCTCATGTTGAATGCTATCCTTTAAATTTCCTATGAATACATCAATCAAGTGCTCATCTAGAATATCCATTACCTTTATATTCAATCTTTGGAAGTTCTCAATGTGCTCTACAACTGAACCCTTTTTCTTGAGATTTATCAATTGGCTAAAGAAGGTATTGCTCCTTGTATCCTCATAGTGTTCTATCATTTCTTCTGTGAAAATTGTCCAAGTGGAAAGTAATTTGTGAGAAAAAAGCCATCGATACCACACAATTTGATTGGGTTCTAAATATGAATAAGAAATTCGTACCTTTTATGTGTGTGGCACACCATGTAGATCGAATAGCTTCTCCATCTGAAGTATCCATGTGATTGGATCCTTGCCATCAAACTTCCTCATATCGATCTTAGGAAAGTGGTTGGTGTTCAACCCAAAGTTGGAGTTTCTCCAGTCTTGATTCATCTTCCTTGTGTCCTCATAATGAATTTCATGGGACACATTTTCACTTTCAGGTGGCCTCTCTTTTAGGAAAATTTTCAATCCTTCCATAGTCTCCCTTTTTAAACCATCCATCTTAGTATCCATTATTTCCTTAAACTTAGCTTCAATTTAATCCATCACCCCTTGTAGTTAATCTTTAGTTACTTTCTTCTTTTGTAAATCATTTATGTCCCTACGCATTTATTCACCTTCATCAAGAGTCCAAGTAGGACTTTATGAAGGCTTATTTGGTGCAGAAGTTCACTTTTTTTGGTGGCATGTTGGCCAGGTATTACTTTTAAACCTTGATTTCAAGGTGGTTCTACTAAACGATCTTTCTTCTGATGTATCTCCAAAATTTCGGCCCTTCTATGTTTGAAAATTTCATTCTTTATTTCTATGATACATATTCTCTGAAATTCCATAGGTCTGATCAAAATTGGATGTGCCTAGTGGAATTTATGGTAACTTCCCCACACCTTGCCAATTTTTGGCCCTTCTAGGAGAGCGTACTTTTAAAGGATGTTGAGAGCACGATATTTGATATTTTATTCTGAAACTTGCATAAAAAAAAAAAAATATTGTCCACTATCCAATGCAACTGGTCTCACTTAATTTGGATACTCACTGAAGAAGATATCATTGTTTTACCCAGAACACCTTTTTGAGACTAGTTAATATGACTAGTCAACTACCCTATCTTACACAGGGTGTTTCTACAAAATTAGTATGACACATAAGCTGAATTTTTTATCACATCTACCTTGATAAGTTATCTGAATATCCTCCAAGTTTCAGGGTTTGAAACTTCACAGAAACAATTTTATAGCAAAAAGTATGCGATGGCTAAATTTAGGATGATTCCAAAACCCTATCTTACATAGGCTATATCTCTAAAAGTGTAATGCCTCATGAGATCAAATTTGAACCCCAAGTACCTTGATCTTTCTAATAAATATCATCCAAGTATTTCCTTATGAAACATTGTAGAAAAAAATTATAGTGAAAATTCCAAGGTGTCTCAAATGCAACAACGAAACCCCAATACCTTGAGCTCTAATACCAAATGTTAAGAACCAAATATCAAAATAGTAGAAAACACCTCAGAATAAGTACTCAACACCTTGACAAAGAGATAATTTCAGATAATAATCCTCTTCGAGGGGGAAACCTCTTTATACACCACATAAATTTGCAAATACAATATGATTCCAAATGAAAAGGTCTCCTTGGTATATATAAGACACTACGAGGTACAATTACAACTAATGGAACCAAGCCGACATAAATAAAATAAAAATAATAATTTAATATACCCCAATTAAGGGGTAATGTTCCACTATTTAGGGCTTAACACTAACCCAAACCATTATGAATATTTTTCATTACTTCCAGGTCAACATAAGTCAAAGCCTAGTCATTCGTTACAAGGGATCAACCATTGAATGTGAAAGAAAGTGGATCAGGGGTATTTTAAAAATATATATTAAAATAAATGTTTCGAATCTCATCACTCGAATGATCCATTATGACCAAAGGTTTGATAGAAGGCATGCTCGCATGGATATTGTGGAGTTTTCATCAATTATATCATCTTGTTTAAGATTCAATCCCACATACATGCCTAACCATGGAGATGCTTGGAGGAACCTGCGACCACAACTTGCTTCTGTTGGCGTAAGATGGATTCAATGCTTCAATTGGTTGATGGTTACACCATTTGATAATTTGGATAACTATTGAAACCAATTATTCCATAGAAGCCAATCTGAGGATTGTTAGCAAACAAGTATTGCTAGTGCATGACATTTGGAGATAGGGTGCTACACTGGGTGATTTTTTGGTTTTGTGTGCAATGGATCTTATTCATTTCACTAGCCCGATACTATAGGTGGTTTTTCCAGCTCAAGAAGAAATAAAAAATGTCATATTTTGGGAAAATTTTATTGAATCTCGATGCTATTTGTGCAGGTAGTTCAGGATCGAGTGGTATTTCCTTTTGTTCGAAGCATTGGTTGGTAATTTTTATACGGTCGGCCGAGGGTTCCATGTACATGCCCTCCAAGGAACTCACATTGACCTCGTGAGTCACAAGTAAATGATTTTTTAAATCAATGGTTTCATTCTATGAAAAATTATTTTTATTCAAATCTACGCACTAAAACACAAAAAATGAAGTGGGGATTATTAATATGTTATTTATATAAAAAATTGTGGGTGTATACACTTGGAAATACAAAAATATTATGAGTATATATGTTTTCAATTAGAGAAGAGAGTGCAATTTTTTGTGTTTTCTCCACCATTGTAATCAAAAATATTTTTTTGTAAAAGAGAGTTTGGAGGAAGTTTTTGAAAGAAATGTTTTTTTTTTTATTCTTAATGTTCTTCAATGATTCATAGTTGAAGGGATACAAGCTTAAGCTTTGGATTATTCATGTGGTGGTTTTGTTGGTTGACCACTAACCACGTTCCATTGAGATTTAGACAATGTTGTGGTTTTGGGTGCATTCTAACCATCTTCACTCCCCCGCTGTCAGGTGTAGGAGAGTATCATTTTCATCAATTTTCTCCCCCCCTCGAGGCATGGAAAGTACCATCATTGATTCATGTTTTGATTTCAAAGAACATATAGAATTGGATCTTGATCATCACCAAAATCATTTGGAATAATTTTTTGAAATATTTTTTTCTTGTCATTTCTCCATGTAGATGTGGCTTTACCTATGTCTTGACTAGATGGTAAGACTAATGAAGATTCTTTGCTTCTTGATTCCATTTCCATGAATTTATCCATTCATAATTAATTGTTTTCTTAACCTTATTATTTTGACACTTTTCTAAGAGATGATTTGTCTTCCCACAATGAAGACAAGGATGGAGATCAAAAAAATGTCTCCAAGTGACCAACTCTATGACAATGTTGGCACTTATTATCAATATTCTTGACTTCTTCAAGAAGTCATGCAATCACAAACTGAGTTGGTTTAGAGTAATCTGGGATATGAAATCTATTTCCTTTGTCATATATGAGGTCATTCAATTTTTGTTGAATGATAATTCTTCCCAATGTCTGACAACCATCTGGGAAAGATCATTTTGTTGTTCTTTTTCTTCTTCACGTTTTTTGTTGTTGTTGTTGTCATTCTTTGCTTCTGATTCATCTTTGATAAATATTTCATTCATCCATTGAATGGAAGATTTCGTATATTATGTGTCTTGTGCATTAGCTATCAAATATTCTATATCACATTTAGCATCAACCATATGCATTATGCTTTGTGTGTAACGAACCGCATCAACTTTTTTCATGACCTCATTTGTATCACATGTTGCATCAACCTTTTGTATAAGCTCCTTTGTATCACATATTGCATCAATCTTCTGTATTAGATTCTTTGTGCCACAACTTGCATCAACTTTTTATTTGTTGCGGATGTTGCATAAATCATGTCATTAATTTGATTATGTTTTTCTCTTAACTTTATTTGAATTGCATCAATCAATTGATCCTTCATTTCTATTTCATCTTGAAGATAATTTGTTGAATGTATTGTATCAACCATGTGATCAATTAGTTTTTTCTTTTGACTTAATGTCCACTCAATATTTTTAACTCTATCTTGCAATTCGTGGTTTTCCTCTTGCAATTCCTTGATTTCTTGAGAGGCGCTTTGTAAACGCTTTCCTCATTTTCCCATTTTTTATTATTCTCTCGCTTGTCATGCTCGTTTGTACTCGCTCACTTGAATTTTTTTTCATGCTCGCTTGATTTGATGTTTCCTACAACAAGATGAGGGTGTCAAATACTATCAAAAATGCATCCTAACTCGTGATTTTTACAATGAGATAACTCACTTGACCTCCTTATTCAATTTCATGTAGGTCTTGATGATGACATTTACAATTGAGTTTTTACTTGAAATAACACTTGACTTGAAATGGTTTAACACTTTACCCTTTGTGCAATTCAAATTCAAATTCAATAATTTATCCTTCTAATTTTATAATGCAATGAGAAATTTAATGATTAAAAAAAAAACTAGAGGAACAGACAACAATTTTTTCTCTCACATTAAACATGCTTTTAATTCCAAATTGTGATCCACCAATATCCTTTTGATAATCCACCATTATTCTTCATGATCCCATGAAAACCGTGTGCTTGATATTCTTACCGAATATGAGTGTAAAAGTAAACACAAAACACCATCAAGCATACAATCATACAATTATACACAAGTGCACAGTGTTCCTTAGACCCCCTTATTCATATTTCAGGACAGGTCTAGGAACATCCACCATGACAAAATAAATATTTTTTTATTAAATTAACACTTGAGAGTGCACCAAACGCTAATTTGTTTTTGTGACTGGTGAAATCAACAACTTGTAGAGTACATACTCGCGTGACACGAGGTTGTGTTATCTGACTACTACCACTATAACCCCCAGGCATGCCAGTACGACCTCTCACGCGGAACAAAAGGTAATTCGAGCGTCTCAAAGTCGCGACTTCACATAACAAAGTGCCTTAACAATAGACTCCATCAACAATTGTCCTACACCCCGAGGGCACCATACGCCAAATTATTATTTCTTATACAAAGTTCTTTTAAAGAGTGAATAACTCAATTTAAACCTTTAGATTTTTTTGTTTTTTTACACCAAGCCAAAGATTCTTTTCTTCCAAAAACAATCCACCAAACTCTCTTTTACAAAAAATATTTTTGATTACAATGTTGGGGAAAACACAAAAAAAAAAATCACTCTCTATTCTAATTGAAAACATCTATACTCATAATAGTTTTCTAAATGGAAGGAGAAGGGTGGAAAACCCATTGCATTGCACGTGAGAATCGTGGATATCACATCATTGTGGGAATATTGACCATGATCCTCATATTTTGATAGCTACTATGCATTTCGTGGCTGGATCAATTTTTTGGGATCATAAGAGGATTTTTATCAGATCCTGGACTGACTCACCTCGATGATAGATATTAGAACTTTATCATTGGACATTTCATTGGTGCAGATGAAAATTTCCTAGGAGTGATTATTCTGTGATAGTCTGGATGGACGTTTTGATCTCCTCATTCTATTGGATCTTGTGCACTAGATTCATGGACAGAGAGAGAGAGAGAGGAGCCCTTGAATTCCTAAGACTAAGGTGAGTCCCCCATTCGTAGAAGTTCTTGGAGAGTAATTTTTTTGTGAAGGAGAGACACATTGGATCATCTGGAACATGATACCTTATCACTGTGGGCTACATGCAGGGCTTGGGGTCAGATATTCAAAGTCAAATATTAAATAAAGAGCATCTATGATTCAATTTACAGAGATATTTCATTGGCATATGATGAATTATTTCATTTCATTTGGTAAATAATCTGTAGGTCTGACAGAAGATTATAAATAGCATTTTCCATACTAATTCTCTTTTAATAGTCAATGTACAATATCCAGGACCTTCCATTGTTGCTCGCGAAGGAGATTGAGGATCTAATTTTTTTTACAAATATTACTGTGAGTTTCTTCATAAAACAAGTCAAATAGACTGGTATTTTGTTTTTACTGGAAATTAAAATGAGTTTTCTTAAACCCTAAGAAAGGGCACCAAAATTACTTACAATTTTTTTTATACTATTATGTAGTTTTTAAAAAAAAATGGCCACCTCTAACAATTTAGGGCCAACACAAGGGCCAATTTTACTTGGCAAGAATTATAAATTTTGGTATCTTGGAATGAGATCCTTCTTACAAGCACCTAAGTGTTGAGATCAAGTGGATCATGTATA
The DNA here is from genome assembly GCA_009831015.1 of Picea engelmannii. Classification (NCBI taxonomy): domain Eukaryota; kingdom Viridiplantae; phylum Streptophyta; class Pinopsida; order Pinales; family Pinaceae; genus Picea; species Picea engelmannii. The sequence continues at coordinate 26,848 of ML800030.1, forward strand.
TGTGGAACCATATCCAACAAATATGGTTTCTATGACCAATCAACAAAAAAATTCTCAAAAAGAACAGAGGCAAAGAGAGAATAAGGCCAAGTTTTGGCTCAACTTGTAGCATAAGATTATTCCCAAGTCGAGGGAGTTGACTTCGGTGATATTTTTTCCCCTATTGAAAAACTAACTTCCATTAGATTACTAATGTATTTGGTTGGAACATTTGATCTGGAAATATAACATATGGATGTGAAGATAGTGTTCCTACATGGGCACCTAGAAGAATAAATCTACATGAAACAACCTGAAGGATTTGTAGTAAAGGGAAAGCAAGAGATGGTTTGCAAACTGAAAATATCCCTCTATGGTTTAAAGAAATCACGAAGGATGTGGTACCAAAAATTCAACACATACATCCTTAGTTTGGTATTTGTGAGAATCAAAGTTGATCACTGGATATATTCCAAGGACGAAGGTGAGCATTTCATATATGTAGATTTGTATGTCAATGACATGTTGGGGATTGGAAGAAAAATGGACGCAATAAAGTAGGTGAAGAAGAAATTATCATCCAATTTTGACATGAAGGATATCAGTGCAACTAACTTCAATATAGGAATGGATATTAAGAGAGATCGAGCCACTAGAAAGCTCTGGTTGAATCAGATGAAGTATATTGAAACAATTCTGAAATGGTTCAACATACATGATTGCAAACCAGTGAAGGTGCCAATTTCTGTGGGAGTAAGGCTTACTGTTGAACATTGTCCAAAGACACAGGAAGAAATAGACATGGCATGTGTTCCCTATGCAAGTGTTTTTGGTAGTCGAATGTATGTGATGGTCTGCACTCAATCAGACATTTCCCATGCAATGGGAGTGTTCAGAAGGTACATGTCGACATCTAGAAAGGAGAATTAGACCGTTTTCAAGAGAATATTCAAGTATTTGTATGGCATGAAGGACTATGATATATGCTACCAAAGAAGACCTGGAGGTGATAGTGGTAAATTAAATGTACATGGCTTTGTCGACGTTGATTGGGCTAGAGATCTAGATCGACGGAGGTCAACCAATGAATATGTCTTCAAGATGTTCGGTGGAGAAATAATTTGGATGAGTAAGCGTCAAGCGGTTGTAGCCTTGTCAACAACAGAAGTTGAATACATGGTAGCCACTCATGGAAGAAAAGAAGGGATATGGCTGCAAAGCTATGTTAAGGAAATAGGTTTGAGAAGAGAGCTATGAAGGTGAGTTGTGACAGTCAAACCACAATATTTTTGGCAAAGAACCTTGCTTATCATTCAAAGACTAAGCACAATGATGTACAATACCATTTCGTAAGAGACAAGGTGGAAAGTAACAAGGTGCTACTGGAGAAGTTCGACAGTCTATGGATGGGATCATATAAGATTGAAGAAAAATCTAGGTCTAGTTCTTTCTATTTCTATACCAGCGAAGGGAGGAGGATGCCATTTCAAGTATATGGGTCTCCCCTCAAATGTTATTTTCTAGAAAGAACCTCACCTCTTTAGGGCCCATGGTCTAGGTAAGTAGGTAGGTCATTTGTTTTACCTTTCACTTGAATTTGCTTGTTCATAATAGTTTAGTTGGATTTACTTATATTTGCATGTCATATCTCCTTTTTCATTTTTCTTTACTTGCATTATTTCATAGTTGTTTTACATCATTCAATTTCATCATATTAAATGTTAGTTAGAAATTCTTGAAAAAATGAAAAATTTTCTTTTGAAGATTATTTGAGATTTTGGATTTTTGATCATATGGACAAAGGGTGAGCAAGCCACCCTCGATATCCACGGGTTGTTTGTTTTAGTGTGTTTAGGAACAGGTATTACCAAGATACATTGAGGTACTCATGCACTCTATGACGAGTACATGTCCCTAAGTAGGAGCCAGATGTTATCCCCCATTTCTAGGGATAACTAAGGTGATGATTTCTTTAGGCCCATGGGTTGAATACATGGAGTACCAAGACGAAGATGAGTAGGAAAGGGGCCCTATCATACCACACATCACCATCCATCGATAGAATCACCATCTACCACACCCATCATGGCCCACATAGGACAATAGGTCTTGCTTCATGAGGTAACAAGTTTGATGTCAAGGTAAGTGTCATTTTAATATTTGGATCATTTAAACATGTTGATAAGGATTCTTTCTTGATTTTGAAAACATTTTCTTGGAAATTATGTCATTTTCCCTATTTCACCTTGGTGAGTGTCATGGTTCCCTAGTAATTGGCCAACCTTAGGGAAATGGTTGTTATTGCTGGGTCTCCTAGAAGGGTCATCGTACCATTCTATCTCATACTTGCCACCTTCTATCACTTCTCCCCTTTCATTTCCCCATATTTTTGGTTTTTGGGATTATTAACCCAAGAAGTTCTTGTACCTCATTTCATGGGAAGAAGGGGCCATTAGGTTTGGAGGTGTCCTAGAAAAACATCATGCAATAAAGTCTTACCCTGGGATCCCAAGAGAAATGAAACACTTCTCAAAAAAGTAAGGGACCCATAAAATAAATAATTAATTAATCAATAAAACTTTCCAGGGCAAAGCATTTGTGGGTTATGCATTTCCTTTTTAGTTCCCCTTATTGTCTTCAACCTGGTGACAGATGAAAAATAAATCACTAATAAAAGGGCTTGGAAAAATGTTCCTTAAAAAAAAAGAGGAAAAATATGTGGCTGGCCCTCAAAAAAGGCGCCCATAAATGAGACAATACAAGCCCTTGTATGTCATGAAACCCCATACCTAGAATTCTAACCCCATCCACCTCACATTCACTAAATGAATTAGAAAATTTTCTTCTTGGTAAAATCCCCTACTTGAGGAATTGGTTCACCCAATAGGGCATTATGACACCCCTCCCATATCTAAATTTTGCAAATTGTATAAGGTCTTTGAGAATTTGTTTATTTTGAAGAGGGGGGATTTGATGCACATGTTGAGGTGGTTATTTTATTATATATGGATTACTTATCATGATATTGTGACTTGTGAACCCTTGGATGGTGTACTTGTTTATCTTTTCCGGTCCTTGACAGGAGAAATTTTGAACATGGAGGCACACGGTTCCTTAGACCTTCAATGGGAGCATGAATCCCAGAGGTTAGATGATGCACCCCCTCTCCTTGGGAAATATTGGATGAGGGAAATTTCCTTTGGAGGGATTTGATTATCCATTGGAGGTGACTCGCTAGCCTTCCTATCCCCAAAGTTTGCCTTTGGAGGCCATACTCTTCTCTTTTGGGGCATGACATCATCACTTGGAAGTCTAGGGTTTGATGGTGCAAGGTGTTTTGTGTTAGAATATAATGGATGTGCTCATTTTACCATCAACAATATTACTATTGTCACCCAACCATAGGCTGAAGCCACCCTCTGAGAACATTAACCTTGACAGAGAATCATTTTGGAAGAAAACCCTAGGCTAGGTAACCAAACAAAGGGTAGCGCACCTTTCTCCAAGGATAGCACACCAAACAAGAGCTTATCAAATAGTCCAAACCATAACCAAGAGATAGTCCAAGCCAAAACCAAAATTTTCTACCTGCAGCAACTACAACGATAGCTCTCCTCCAAACTTGCACACAAATTGGGCAACTGCAGTGCGCACAAGTTCTGCTCTTCAATTCTGAGAATGCCTGCCAGAATGAAGACTGGCCTCCTATATTTATACTAATTTTGGCTAACTGCCTGAGCTGACTTCTCATTCTAGCTGCCTATTTACTTAGTATATAATATTCTTCTGGTTGACTTCTTCTCTTGGAGGCTAATAACCTAATACAAATTATTTGACTTGTCTTCTAGGGTTATTAGCCAATTCATTAGGGTTTCTTCTTGCTTCCCAAAATATTTTATTCTCGTTAGGTTTACACGTGGAGGTAAATACCTCCCACAACTACCATAATATCAAAACTCCCTCCTAGCTAGGGAGGTATTATAGGTAATGGTCTTGAGCACAAACATACCATTCACCTAGTAGCATCAACATAGTTGTATAGACTATCTCGTGACTAAATCATGAGAACCATCATCACCATTAATGTCATTAGCTACATCATCTCTCAAAACCATACTCCATCTGAGTAGTTAGACATGATGTTGGATAAGTCACTCACACCACAGAGTGACACAAGAGCCATTCTTCTAATATGGACATATGTCCTAGAAGAATAAATGTCCTGAACCATTTTTTGTCTGGTAAATATCTGTTCATTGATCATCCATTTAGCTGATAATTATTTTGAACACTACTGATAGTCTTCAAGGAAATCAGAAAAATATCATTCAATAGAACCCAAATGTGTCTATCCATAGTAGTGCACAACTACAATCCAGTGGTACAGTACCACACCAAGTAGCACACAAATACTTAATCAGTGACGTATAGTCACAATCAGTGGAACACATCCACCATAGTAGCATACATCTACTATATAGAGACATACAGTCTCCATAACAATCATCTGATATCAACCTGCACAGAAACAATGTTATGATGTAAACTGAATCATCTGGGCCATTCTTCTACTCACATCTGTGAGATCTGGAAGAGCATTTTCCCTCAGAAGGTCAAACATCAATGATGAGCTATGTGGACTATTCTTCTCAAGCAAGGAAGAATAACTATCATGATTTCTAAGCTTGGACCATTCCTTCGGTACTAAATAAAGTGCAACCTGGAAAGAATGAATCTTCCCTAAGGAATGTCTGTCCCTGATTGCTGAACCTGGACCATTCCCCACCCTGGGCCATTCCTCCAAAACTAAAAAAAGTGTAACCTGGAGAGAATGAATTTTCCGTAAGGAATGACTGTCCAGACCATTTCCTAAGAAAATGACTATCATGCACCAACCTCCAAAACGGACCATTCCCCATGTTAACCACAATGGGAAATCGTTGTTCGATGAGGCCAAGCTAAAACTGATACATAACACAAAGCCCAACATTTACACCAAACTGTAACAACATATGGCTCAAGATATTAAGCGCCAAAGCCATTAAGGGAAGAGCCCACGGGCCCAAGCTACCAAGTGCATGAGCTGCCACAAAGAGGGAGCCCACAAGGGTCTTTATTTGTGCATTTTCCATCACTGAGGGAGCCGAATAAAGGAGCCACGAGGGGCATGTGTTAGCACTATGCGTCCAAGCCCACACAGCCAAAGCACGGAAGGCGACACCAAACGAACAATCCACGAGCCAAGCACTGAGCTCAAAGTCACAAGGAAGTGCACAAGCATCAACAACACACCATGGTGTATCAAAAACCATGGACACAGGCTGAGCCGGTGGAACCAAGTGCACGGTTGGGCCATTGAGAATAGTGGAAAGGCGATCAGGGTAAAAAGGAGAACCCCCTTGAGCTGGTAGGCACCAGGGTCGAGCTCGTGGGCACTAGGATTGGTTGAGAAGAGGGAACGACAATGACTGGCCTCATCCTTCACCTCTGAGTATAATGACTGAGCAAATAAAAAAAAAAAAAAAAATGAACAAGAGGCCTAGCGAGAGTAGGGTTGAATTTATTATTTTAAATTATTAGGGTTTAATTTAGGTTTAAATTTTTAATTGTTTAAATTTGTTTAAATTTTAATTGTTTAATAATAAAAACAATATATGTGTGTGTGTGTGTGTGTGTGTGTGTGTGTGTGTGTGTGTAAACTTATGTTTTAAAATGTAATTGGAATGATTAATTAAATTAAGGATTTATTAAGTACATATTAATTAATTAAGTGATTAATTAAGTACTTAACTAAGATACCAATAATAATAATATTATTTTTTTTGGGATTAAATTAAATGCGTTGATTAAGGCGATTGAAACTTAGGTTAAAGTTTAATCTAGATTTGTATTTTTTAATAATTAATCAACATTATGTTAAAAATCACAATAATTAGTTTTAAACAAAAACATTAAGGACTTAGACCATGATAAGGGGGAGGGGGCTTCATGCGCGCTAAGAAGGTAAGTTAGAGAAATTGGTGAGTGTGGTATATTGCTAGCGTAGCTACCAAGGTGAGAGAGTCAATAGTTTTGTTAGGCAAAGACATTGATCTTAGAGGCTTTTGACCTTGCCGTAGCCACTTACCCTAAGAGAGTAATGTCTATTTATAGAGAAGTAAAAACAAAACTTACACCTAACCCTATGTTTTCAAGTATAAGTTGCGCAAATGTGAATTTCCTTAGAATCTTCCCTGACAAACATTTGGTTGATGCCGATTCAATTATATAGAATGGTTAGGACTCAAAGAAATCGAGGTCGAGGGGCATCATTGCAAGGACCACCAACGCTGCCACCACCATCGCCTGAATTAGCTCTCATTTTACGCTCTTTGGAGGCTATAAATGAGACTTTAAAGGGGCGTCAGCCAGCAAGGATCGAAGTAGAACCCCCAAAATCTGGAGTGTGTAACCTTGAATCATCGAAGGATTCAGAGGGAGGACCTCCATCCGAGGACATAACTAGAGAACTGCAGAAGATCAAACTCCCAGAGTTTGTCGGGGGTCATGCCAGTGAATGTGCTAAAGCATGGTTGGAAGGAATGACATGATGTTTCACCTTAAGAGACTATGCTTCCACATCAAAGGCGAAAATAGAAATCTTTCAGTTAAGGGACAACACCTTGAACTGGTGAGGAAACCTAGAGATGAAGTTTCACCTTACCCTAGACACTGTCTCTTGGGAAATTTTTGAGGAAAGGTTCCAAAGGAAATATCTACTAGCTTACTACGAGGAACAACAGGTGGGAGCATTTCATTCTCTAGTACAAGGAAACAGGACCGTGGAAGAGTACGAGATCAGGTTCATGGAGTTGGTAAAATATGTTTCGTACATGGATAATGATAAACGACAGGCATAACAATTTTTCTATGGGTTAAACCCTAAGATAAGGGACATGGTGCGGATGTGGAAATCATCTTCAGTAGCAGAAGCAGTTAAAAATGCACGTTATGCTGAGGAACACATGAGCTTAAATGGGGGTATGAGTTTGGCCTTTCCACATCATCTTGGATTCATGGGGAAATCCCCTAGGACCTTCTCCAGAAGAGGGAGCTCTAGGCCACCTCCTTATGGTAATAGACTCAAACCAAGGACAATTTCCATAGGTATTTCAATGGCAGTGAGTGCAACATCACATTCATCACCAATGACGCAGGCAGGCCCATGACCTTCTTAGGGAGCAACTAGTAGGGGCAGGGGTTCCAAGGGAAGGAACTCATTTCAGAGACCGTCACAGAGCAGTGCCCAGGTTCCATCTCATGTTACATGTTGGGGATGTGGAGGACCCCATTACCAATGTGACTGCCAAGAGTTGCAAGAAGTATTTGTGCATAGAGAAGGAAAGGCCCCGATGGGAAGAGCAAGTGGCAGCCACCAGATTTATGCAGCAGTCAATAATCACCAGGCAGAACATCAATCCATGGTGGTGGAGTCGTCAGGTATGCTAGATCATATCAATGTTAAAATTTTATTTGATTCTAGTGCTACATATATTTTCATTTCACCATATGCATTAGAAAAGAGTGGGTTGGCAGCCTATGAGCACGATGACTTTAAACAAGTCGATATGGCTTCAGGGTAAAAACAAGCGGTAGGACCTATTGATACTGAGAGGGGGGTGAATCAGTATCAAGTACAATTTAAAACCTTTTTCAATTTATACTTAAACCATTCAACTATATCCAATGATAAATGAACAATAATATAAGAGTTACACCAATACACCATAATACACCATGCACAATATATGAGAAATAATCAATAGTTATTGTTCAAGGAAAGTAATGACTTCCAAAGGTAGCTACAACTTCCAAATGTAAAGGGAGGGATAAACCTCCGATAGGAAGATACAATCCTCCAATATCAAGAGAGAGTTTTACTCTCCATCCTTTCCCCTTCCTTCCACCCAAGAATATATGAGAGATAATAAAACTTTACATTAAATCATCACCATCAACCAATCATCACATAGAACCTGATAATGCTTCCTGAGACTTCTTCAATTTCTGCAATTCTTCAATTCTTAGAGTACTCTGATCCTGTATATAATATTACTCAATGTATTCTCTGAAACTCCTCCAAGTTTCACTCCTTGAATCCTCCCCAAAAAGAAGTTACAGAAAGAATGGTAGACTTTATTCAATTCTGGTCTATTCAGGAGACTGAACTTGTATAGAATGCTCTGCGCTCAATATTTAACATACAATTTTGAAACATGCACACAAGAAACTATAGTCCGTACTATTTCCAATGAAATTTTTCCCACATCATTTGGATTCTTGATGAATAAGTTATGATTGTTTTACCCGGAACACCTGTTTATTGACTAGCTTCAGGACTGGTCACAAACCCTATCTTCCACAGAGTGTATCTCCATAATTATAGTGAATCAAGAGATGAAATTTTTACCAGAGGTACCTTGATATGTCTTCTCAATAACATAGTGATTTCACCATCTGAATCGTTCTAGAAAAACAATTATAGCAAAAATGGTAAGATGACCTGAAAATAACATACCTTAGAACACATCACCAAAAGACTTCATCCTCCCTTGAAATCCGGCCTTCTTTACTTCTTATTTCCTATGAAATTTGACTTGTATCAAAATGAATGTATAATGATGTTTATTTATACCATTTATTTCACTTCATTTTAACATTAGGGTCGGCCTGACACTTTCTTATTTTGTAATTATTTTCTTTAATTATCTTCAGGGCCTACATGTACTTCCTTCTTCAATTCACTCTGTCATCTTCAAAAATTCATTTCTCCTCAACCATGAGGATCCACGTGACATGCCACATACCACCAGAAACAACATGATGTATACTATCCATTCATGGGTGTTGTATATGCATGTGCATTGTCCTTCATTTCCAAATACCTTTATGAATCTTGCGGTCCAAAACCCATGACTAGGGTTGACATGACAATAACCAATCTTCCAACAATATCCCCCTTTGTCATTGATGGAAACACTCATGCTCCCCCTATCATCATGATCCCAATTTCTCTCCCCCTTTGACATCCATGGTGAAGGTTAGGGCTGCTCCCACTGAGTTTAATGGAAAAATGTAACTCTCTTCTTTGGGGTTGCTCCCCCTGAACATGTGGCACTCAATAATACTTCATCCTTATTTTTGGTCTTTGGGACTTTTTATTCCTTAGAATCCTTTTGTGTGTCTTATATCTTCTCTCTCTTCTTCATGTCTAGGATGTATATGTTGTTCGGTCTTCTTGTTGCAGTTTGAACCATTCTTCCTGAGTTATTTTCTCTGATTTTACATTTTTGGGAACCAAACGTAAGAGTGTATCCTTGATCACAAATTTTACTAACACTGAGTAGATTATGATTCAAGTCTTCAACCAATAGAACATTCTTTTCATTTACATTTTTTCTTCCAAGATCTACTACACCTTCTCCAAGTATTTTGGTAGATGATTCATCTCCAAATGCAACATTTCCACCCTTTCTCTTCAAGCTGATGAATTTGTCTTCATCCCTGGTCATGTGTGAATAACATTCACTATCTATGTACCATTCATCTTCTTCTTTACATTCTTCAACGATCAATGCTATTCAACAATCTTCATTGTTTGAGTCTCCTTCATTATCCATATTGTGGTTGGTATAGGGACATCTTCATTCATATATCTGCAATATCGTGCTTTGTGACCAAGATAATTACATTTGTAGCATGCAATATTTTTGTCCATCAATGGGGAAAATGAATTATAACTTATGTTGACAAATCCATGATTATTTCCATATCTTCTATTTACACCATTCATATTTCTTGCGTATGTGTTCCTTTCATTGATTCTACAATTAATTTCCTTATGTCCAAAAATTTTGCAATTATAACAATGACCAAGAAAGAAAGTTTGATACCTTGGAGTAAGTGGGCTTCTTTGTGATGTAGTCCATCTGGGTTCATGATCTATTCTTCTGTAGTTTCCTTCATACTGATTGAAGCTTCTTTGATTCCTAAAGGTAGGAGGTCTTCTTGGATATTCATCTCTTTTG
>ML800030.1:42900-62529 GCA_009831015.1 Picea engelmannii
CCAGCTTTGTCCTGTCAGCAGTACCAGCTTCCATCACTACCGGCCTGGGTTTGCATCAGAGAGGACTCTTGCTCCATGAGGTAATTGGTCTGAGGTATCATGGTATGTGTCGTATTTGATCATTATAACCTTCTTATATATGCATTAAGTCCCTTTCATTTCGGATGACTGCTTGGATCTTACACTAATCCTCTTGACCATTGTTGGGGTGATTGATGGGGTAACTTAGCAAGCCGGTATTCATGGGTTTTGGTTAGCCACCAAGGGGGGTTTGCAGAGCCATCGTCCACTCCCACCATCTTATCACCTTTTCATCTTATACCCCGCTCATCCATCCCATTCCCCTAGTCTGGCCATTAGGATGACCTTCCAGGGTACATCTTGTCTTGTGGGAAGAAGGGGCTAAAGGCTCAGGAGGTAAAAGCAGTTGTTAAAAGATAAAAGCCATAGGAAAAGAAAACCTAGAGATGCTTCGCCCAGGGGATCCCTGAGAAGGAAATAAAAAGCCTCTCGATAAGAAACTAAGGGACCCTAAGAAAAATGATTAAATAAATAAATGCAAGAGCTAACCAAGAGGATGGGAGGTCTCATCACGAGCCGACCTTCTCATTTCTGCGAAGATACTAGTGGGTAACGCTATCATCTTTGGCCATCAAGCCAAGGAAATGTCCTCTTCGTCAGACCTTGTAGTAAAAAAGAAATAAAAGAAAGATAAGGCAATAAAGGGCTTGGAAAAAATGCATCCATGATGGGTACAGCTCGCCTCCTACAAAGGCACCCACAGACAACACCAGCCCTTGGTCTTAATGAGTTGGACATCCCTAAAACCATATCACCTCATTACACATGGCTTGAATGATCCTTTGAGGAAACTTTCCATTTCTTATGGGTATTAGCCCAATAGGTTGTCTTGTTGGTTTCCTTAACTTTGTATAGTAGATCTGTGTAATGTCTTTGAGCTCTTAGATGACTTGTTAGGGATTTCATGCATATGTTTGATAAATTTAATGATGAGATATGATTTAGATTGCTGTGATGTCTAGGACTGATGAGCCCATGGAGGGCGTAGTTTTTGATGTGCAGGACCATGCCCGACAGACAGGTACCAGAGGATCGCTGCACATGGGGAGATGATTAGCTCGGACCTCCATGGGGTTGAAGAGCCCATCGGATAGTTGTTGGGATGGCATAGGCAGGACAAATTTGTGACGAGCCCTTGCATGGAGAAGAAGAAGGACGCCCTCATCAGGACGTTTTGGCAGAGATTGACCTATGGGGGATCAGACCTTGCAGGCAGTATGATGTCTTTGATGGGCAAGACGCCACCAGGGCAGACTGGACGTTTCCTGGAGGATGTGGTAGCGTGTTTGGACCTTGTGGCACGTGTGGAAACTTGCAGGAGGCCCAGAGGGGCCAACTTTTTTATCCTTGGATGTTGATTATGCCCTGAAAGGGCCAACGTCTCCCCAGAGGGGCTTGACGTCTCCCATTTTAGCTCTATTTTGACATTTTTGGCATTTAAAGTGACAAATAATTGAATATTGTAAAGTCAGCCTTGTCGGTTGTTTTGATGACCTATTTTGTTAATTAAAGGTCATGAGGATCATATATATGGAGGACGTTTTACCCTCATTTGGACATAACACAATTTGCTCTCTTGTGAGAGATACTTTCTAGTCTTTGTCTTGGTTATTCTTATCTTTTTGGAGTGAGGTGAAACATCTTGGAGGATTATCTTTTGGCATATGGTGCTATTTATCATTGGAAGGTTTACAACTAGGGTTTGATTATGCTTCTTCATGAATTTGTAAGTGTTTTTCTCATCAAAACTTCTTCAATGAATGGTTGTTGATTAAATATCTTGCATGCATAGTTACATTGCTATTATTTTCTTAATCTTTAAAACCCTAGGGAGCCAACACACAAGTAGGTTGTGGCTTCATGTCCCCATGGAAAAATCTTTTTAGCCATTTGATTAGAGAGGGTTTAGCCTAGCCATAGCTACACTAGCCATTCTCTTTTCTTGAGTTAGTTTTAAACATAAATTGAAGAAAGAAGGCGTCCTAGGCCTAATTTATTTTACACCTAGGGTTTACTTCTAGGGTTTGGAAAAGCCTTGTCTTTGAACAACACTTTTCAGCCATAGATTTGTGTTTATTAGCTAGCCATTTTGCCAAAAGAGTCTTAAGGAAAGAATAAGGAGCCTTAGGCCTAGCCTTAGCTACACTTAAATAAGCCTTCTCTTCTTAGGGTTTTGGATTTAGTGGCCCTGCCATAGCAGCACCATTAAACCTAATCCTCTTGTCCTTAGGTTTGAATTTCTCCAAGCCATTAGCTTCTCTCCATTTGACTCCATTAAACCAAGGCACTAATCTGGAAGTACAATGTTGAGCTTTTGTGCTTAAATACTCTTTCAAACTCCTTTTTATTTGAAACCCTAACTAACCTAGCGTCTAGAACTAACCCTAATGATGATGAAGTCTTGCCTTGTTTGATTTTGTGCTTGGACCAAAAGTTGCGGCTGAATCATCTCTATATAGCCATAGAGGTTTTATATAATTCCATTGGTTGATTTGTCAAAAATGTCTACCTCTTTGACTAGCTAACCTAAACCTAGGGCTGACGTCATAGTGACAACAACAACATTACAGGTGACGTCACACCCTTGTTTGATCTTTTCTTGGTCTGAGACGTTGTGACATTTCTCACCTCATTTGATAGACTTTGAGTCATTAATTACATTTGCAAGCTTATTTGATAAAACGTTCCACTCATTGTCTTTCAGTTTTGACCTATTATTAGGGTTGACGTCACCCTAATTCTGCACTTGTGATGCAGCAATAATATCTATATGAGCAGATTTATGATGTGAATTGCATTGTGATATAATACAAGGTTTTGATCTCATACATTGAATTGCCCATATCTCTTATGTATTTATTGAAGAAGTGCTATAAGTCATTTGTCTTTGTTTAGTAATCATTGACTTCGTCAATAATCACATTTGATCATTGCTCATATATATGTTGAAGATAGTCATTAATATTTGAAGTACTAACCACTGCAGCACATTTCAGTTTTATTTGTCTTGTCTCGCAAACAGGTGCCCTTATCAGTGGAATATCTTCTTTGACTATCTCCTTCTTGGCAGTAATATGTGAAAGGGAATCCTAATCTTGATCCATTAGCCCTTTTAGCCCCTTCAGAAACCCAGATTATTAGGGACGTCTCCCTTGGACTAGCCACCCTAAATAGAAAGAGCTCCCCATCGAGGTGACAGTGGGTGGGGAAGCTCCTGTTACGCCAGTTTGAAGCCTTGACTCAAGCTAACCTAAACCCTTCCTACAAACTGTGTGATAACAAAACTCATAATGTGTTTCATGTATTTGTTCTACGTCATTATTTTTTTGATGAATCACATAAACTAAATTGGAAGGAATTGCAGGTATCAGACGCGGGAACCCTCATGGTAGAACCATTACACATATTGGACCATAGAGTCTGACAGCTCAGGAACCATCTGGTAGACCAAGTTAAGGTCCAGTGGGACAAGTATAGTCCAAGATTTGCTACTTGGGAGGATGTCGAGACATTTTGATGAGATTATCCCTCACTTTTTTGACCACCTCGAGAATATGTTCCACGAAGGTTGGGTGTATGTAACACCACCTTTTGACTTAGACAACTAGGATTACCTGAGGCCTAATCACCTTTATTTTTTATTCACAATGAAACTATTAATGATACACTTAAAATTTTAAGACGTATTAACCTTTATGAATGTTTAAACGTTATTTGAATGATGAAGGATATGATGCAATCTATTATGTAAATGAAAATTCTATGAACGGGTAACGTTAATTGAATTATGGGGATATTATGAGATCTATTTCTAACTTGAAAATTTTGACATTAAAGTTTTTGGTACGTGGATACCGAATTGAGATTATGGTCGAATGCATTTACCTTATGATAATGCATAGATATGTATGAGTTTGTGTTATAGACTAATTTCTAGGTCAATGGGCAATGAAATAGCCAAGGGGTAATGGTAATAAAATTGGATGTCATGACCACTGACCGAGAAACAATATGGTATGAATCTTTGTATGTGAAATTATATTGGTACAAATGCATTGTTATGATATATGGACCAGTGCAGGTTTTCGGGTGGTGAGACTGCCCAAACTGAATAAACGATGAAAAAATTCCTAGCACCATGGTGCCACTGTATATTCCATTGTAGGGTGTGGACCCTAGTCCTATTAGGAGGGGTGGAGGCATTTCCCACCATGTATCCTAAAAAACCTGGAGTCATGGGAGGGCGATGTTAGCTCACGCTCCCCTAGACGTGTGATGATGACTTTCAGTTTCCTGTTGGAGAAGCTTGGTCGAGATAGTGACACTTCCGCTTACGGGTTCTATTTGGAGTTAGGTCAATATAGTTGACGCTCCAAGATAGTCCAGTAGAGGAAGGATAGGAATGGAAGATGGAAGTAAGTTAGGGAGGAAGGATGAATAGAAATAGTTGAGAGTGTATGGAGATTTGCCTTATGGTGGAATTTATTGTTTTCCTTATGAAAAGAAAATATGTATATATGTATATTCATAATTACTTAACTGAACTACAATTGTCTAAGTAAACATTGTTGAGCTAGATTATTGTAATTAAAGGATTCCACAAACATTTAATTGGTTTATTATCTTTTATAAAATGAATCGTCTTGTTGATTGGGTTGGATGCGTACGAGAATTACTTTAGATGTGATAGTTATTGTCATTAGTACATGCACGAGACTTGTATGTGCTATCTACACATGCATGTCCTACACATGTACACTAGTATGTATGAGTTTTCTTTGACTTACTTACTGATAATGTTTTCTATTGGATATGAATGTGTGAACCATGCGTCATTTCCCTTGTATTATAAATTACTTTACTTCGGGATGAAGTTTCCTAAAGGGTGGGTGTATGTAACAACCCTAATGAATTAATTAAGTATCATGATTAAATATTTGTTTAATAAATATTAGTTTAATAAATTATTAATTTTGATTTTTTTTAAGACTTATTTTATAATTTAATTGTATTGGTAGATGGACCCATTAATGGGGGGATAAGGTGGTTGAGGTTTAATGGGGGGATGAGGTGGTAGGAAGGGAGGAGAAGGGGATAAGGAAAGGGAGAGGACTCAGGAAAGGGATATTTTTGGGTGGAGTAACATTTTTCATATTAGGGAAGGTGAGAAAAAAAAAATCGAGGGGGAAGGAGAACGGAGGAGCACTATTTTGTGCTTACAGACTTGAGGAATTTCACAAGAGGCACCTGTTGCTGGGAATCTTGGGTTCAGGGGCCAGGAAACCGTAAGGAATCCTAGGGCTAGGGCGTCGGATAGGTTGTTCCTAGCTGGATGGGAGGTTAATCAGTTTGGGCAGAGCTTCGGGCAGAGCTTCAAAACAACATCAGTTTGAGGTAGATATGTTTTGTTATCATCATTATTATGATGTTGTTCATTAATTATATATTGTTCATAATAATTATGCTGAATATGTTGTTTATTATCATGCTGCTCATTTTTAATTCTACTGAACATTGTTATTATGCTGAATAATGAACTGTAAAGAAATTATGATAACATTTCTATATTTAAATTTATGTTTTATAAGGTTCTATTTGGACAGACCTTACATTTACCAAAAATGTTTTCTTATCTGCTCATCTGTGGAGATATGTATTGGAGAACCACTTTCTCCTTTCTGGAGTTCATCATGGATAATGTAATTCTTGATTTCAAATGTACTTCGGTCTGGAACACTGGTTTTCTCTGAAGGCTTCATATAGCTCTGATCAATAAAGTATATCATTGTTGGATTCCTCTTTGGTTCTTGCTATCTCACAACATTGTGGCAAGGGTCAAACTGGAACAAATCCATGTGGCACTTCTTCTGTCATCATGAGATCTTTGTCATGGATTGGAAATCCATCATCCTGATCTTCTAAGTAATCATTCTGATACAATATCTCTTTTATAGAAAATCTTCACCACGCTTTTACTGTGCATTGGAGGTTCCCCACCAAGTTGTCTTCTTCCATCTTCATACAAGGGTCTCTTTCTATTATACCTCAAAGCCTTGAGGTTTCTCTTCATACACTCTTTGTTCAATTGCTCTAGAGAACAATCTTTTCATTCATCTGATGTAGAAATCCAACCCATTGATATCGCGGATGATATAATGACTCATGTAAAGGTAAGTCTGGTTTACTGGAACAAGCAATCATCATAGTCTTCTCCCTCCATCTGTGAGAACCTCTAGTTCTGGATCTTGCAATGCTTGCATTCGTATACATTGTTCTTCATCACAACTTTCAATTCCTTTGCTTGATTGCTTTTAGTGAGTTCATATCAGGTTGGTAATCTTGTGATTCTCGATACAATGACTGTTTGTTTTGGCTTCTCTTTCTTTCTTGGAATCTTCATGTTCTTCCTAATGTTTTTCTTTAGCTCTTGGGTCCATGGAGTTTCTTATAGACTCAACTACCTAAATATTCCACTTCTTCCTTTCATCATAGGATCACGGATGTGGATGGACAACCAGGGATACTTTAAGGCTTCTCTTTGAAGAATACTTCTTCTAAGGTCGAACTGAACACATATTTCTTTTCATGTCTTCTACCATGGATATATACTTCATCATCTTCAAAGGATCATAGGATTATCTCCTTCCTAATCCTTGCTTCATGTATGAGTGCATGTTTTTCTTTTGAAAATATATAATCGGCTCCCTCCATCCAACAGAGTCCACACTTTCGTCCGCATCCTTATTGCCTTCTACAAAGTGTCATATGTCTTTCTCCAATTTCCTCTTGATTGTTGACTTCTTTCTGTCTTTGCTTCCTCTAAGTTTCTTCAAGATCAAGTCTGATTTCGACTTATCTTGTAATAGCTTCCACATGATTTGTTTGATGTATTTCATCCTTTCATGTGTATTATATGACTTGTATAATGATACAAATCCTTATCTTGTTGTTCTTCCATAGGTATAGTTCTTCTTGGAACATATTATCTTCTAAGAGATAGATATACAAGATGTGTACAGAGACTATGAAAACAAGATATGTAAAAGAACTAAGAAGAAGTTTGTTTTATCCTACTTGGTCTTCTTTGTAGGTTCCTTTTCTTCGGAAATTGATGCTTCATGTGTCCCCTTCCTTTTCTTTAGCTCAGGACAATGATTCTTGTAGTGACCATACTTTCGACGGTTGAATCATTGTATTTTTTACATGTCTTTCTCTTGAATTGGCTTCTTCCTTGAACCAAAATTCCTTCTGTTCCTGAAATTCTTGAAACTTTATGTAAAGGCTTGATCATCGTACTTCTTTTGGGGTTT
This sequence comes from Picea engelmannii, assembly GCA_009831015.1. NCBI lineage: Eukaryota > Viridiplantae > Streptophyta > Pinopsida > Pinales > Pinaceae > Picea > Picea engelmannii. The sequence continues at coordinate 50,292 of ML800030.1, forward strand.
CTCTTTTGGACCGATCCTTGATTCTTCTTGAGCACAACAAGTCCAAATTTCTTCAAATGTAGGATACTCCTTCCTTGTGTTCATGCTTGCGAAAAATGCATCCCATGTCTTGGGAAGACCATTGAGTACTATATTTACCAATTCCTTCTCTGAAATGATCTCTTCAATATCTTGTATTTGATCTCTTAACTAGGATATTCTTACAAAGTATGAATTTATGATGTCACCATCATTCATCTTCATGTCACAGAGCTCATTCTTCAGACTCATTACTCGTCCAATGTTTCTAACTGAGAAGAGGTTTGTTAAGGCATCGTACATCTTCTTTGATGAGTCAAGATGGGAAATGTAGGGTATAAAGTGGTATTTTATAGAGTCCACTATGATACTCATGGCATTGATGTCACCATCTTTGAAATTTTCCATAACTGCAACATTCTACAGTCATTTCTCTTTTCCTTCTTCAAACTCTGGTTTTCATGATCTTTCCTTTCACGATATCCAACACTTTATTCTTGGCAAGGATGAGGTCAATCCTTGTATTCCACTCTCTGAAGGTAGAAGCTCCATCTAAATTGTTCTCTAAATTCATAGAGTAAGTCATGGCTTCTTTGACTTGGTCAAACCTAGATTTGACCAAAAAATCAAACTTGACGTCTTGGCTTTCTGAGAGTACCAGGAGATGTGCTAGGATAGGGAACACTAGTCTATCCATAAATTAGGTCAATCCCTTTACTTAAGGTGCCTCAACAAGAGGATTAGGGTTTCTGCAACTGCGCCTACTAATAACCCTAGCGACAGTGCTTTGGTGACTTCTCTTGCTAGAAACCCTAGCGGTAATTCGTTCACAAGCCTAATATCCTTATGTCTATGCTTCCTTCCAGAGGTTAGACTGAATGAAGGAGTTGTGGGCCCATAACCTGTTAGAATATAATGGATGTTCTCATTTTACCATCGAAAATATCATTATTGTCACCCAACCATAGGCCAAAGCCACCCTTCGAGCACCTTAACCTTGACAAAGAATCATTCCGAAAGCAAACCCTAGGTTATATAGCCAAACAAAGGGTAGCTCACCTTTCTCCAAGGATAGCGCACCAAAAAAGATCTGATCAAATAGTCCAAACCATAACCAAGAGATATTCCAAGCCAAAACCAAAATCTGCTAGTCGCAGCAGCTACAACGACAGCTCTCCTCCAAACTTGCGCACAAGCTGGGAAACTGCAATGCGCACAAGTGCTACTCTGCAATTATGAGAATGCCTTCCATAATGAAGACTGGCCTCCTGTATTTATACTAATTATGGCTAACTGCCTGGGCTGACTTCTCATTCGGGGTGCCTATTTACTTAGTATATAATATTTCTTCTAGTCGACTTCTTCTCTTGGAGCCTAATAACCTAATAAAAATTATCTGACTTGTCTTCTAGGGTTATTATCTAACTCATTAGGGTTTCTTATTGCTTCCCAGAATATTCTATTCTCGTTAGGTTTACACATGGAGGTAAATACCTCCCGCAGCTACCATAATATCAACATTTTGATGGTGATGTGTCTTGGATTGATGGAGAGAGAGACACATGACATGCATATGACACTTATTAGCAAGATATACGTCCTTTGGAGGCCCAAATATTTTCACCCTAGGCCAAAGCGTCCCTCCTAGTGACCCAACATCACCCTTTAAGGCACAACGTGACCCCTAAAATGAGATTTTATTTTTGTAATTTTGAATTTTAAAGTTGTAAAGACAAAAAGAGGAGGTCGAACTCCCTAATTTGATGTTGACATTTTGAATTGTGGATAAATGGGTTTTAGGTGACCTCCTATAAAAGGAGGTCACCCGATTGTCATTTTGGACATAAATCACTTGATAATTACATATTTCAATGCCTAAGTTGACCGACAACTGAGTGTGACCTATTCTTCCTTGGGTTACTTGGAGAAAAAGTGGAATTATGCAAAAGCACTTAGTTAAGAAACCTGTTGCAAGTCATCTTGTTGGATCTAGTATCGATGTCTCTTTTCCAATTAGTATTAAGACCTTCAAAGGGCCTCGGTCGAATGGTGGGATGGAACTCTAAAAATAGTTTAATAAAGTACTAGATTTCCCATAGGACGTCAAAGATTAAAAGGTAGCATAGTTGATATGGTGATGCATCATGGGTAACTAATAACTCCCCTCACTTCTTTTATTGAGAACAATTTAAAGATAATATGTTAAATCTATGACTAGGTGGGAGTAACATTTCCTTCTCCAGTAAAGAGATGTTCATTCCCGATGATTCAAATTTTAGAATTTAAAACACTTCATTTGAAGGCCTACCCCTCCTTATCAGATCAATTCATTTTCCCCTTCTCTCATGTTATGCTATTGATATCCCCAGATTCAACTAATTGGTGGTTATCTGTAATGCAGACAATTTTTAGTAGACTGTACATATCTAATCATGACAATAAAAAAGATAATCCACTCAATATATGATCCTCCTAATGATTTATTAATAGAGAATAGGGGGGAGATTTATTCGGGGATATCTCTTATGAATCTACTATCCCTAAACATGCAAGATAAATCAAATATATCATGTTGTTTTCTATCACCCTTTACCTGCATAAAAAAATCAAAACCCCATTACATTTTACACAGTGAAATCTAAAAGAGGATATGATTATATACTCTCTCTCTCTCTCTTTTTTAATTATCGTAAATAGGGAAAAGAGCTTGTTGTGTGACATACTGATGGGAGTCCATTTTTATGAGAAGGTTTTAGTCGGATTAATTGGATTGAAAATAGATTGGAATTATTTTATTTGTATAATAGGTGCACTCATGTTTTCCTCTATTTGTTTAGGATGGGAAGACCATTTTTCCTTATCCAAATAACATAGTGCATTCAATCACAAAATGGAAAAGAAAGACATCACTAACTTGACATAAAGGATTAAATACCGCAGATGGAAGAACAACACGATCACTTGTGAAGAAGCATAATCATTTGAACCAAAAATACAGAAGTCCTCCCATGGACTTAGAAGGACCATTAACATGGATATTTCTTTGAACTATTTCTATTGGCTCGCGCCTATAGGGATGCGGTCATTTTCTAAAACCTTATATCATTTGCACATGCACATCACCACGTCCCACATAGTCATGAACATTACCATGATAGCATGCTCACGCACACCCCTATGGAAAACATAAAGAGTCCTTAGTCGTAAGTTGTCGAAGACCCACGAACCCACACACTACTTGAATTTTCCCATGGGCCCCATCCTTTGTGGAACTTAAAGGTGAAAAATTGTTCATTACAAAATCAGTCAAACCCTAAAACCTATTTCACCTTCACGCAATGAATTGAATACCCTAATACACAATGAAATCTTCCCAATTTTGTACTACGAGAGAAACCTATGGAATGTTCTTTTTCAAGACTCACCCACGAACCCACAGACTGCATTCCTAGTTCATTTCAAGAGTATTTCCATGTGAAATTACTCGCGGGCTTTTCTCAACCTAAACCATTGACACCTAAAAAAATAATGTAAGCCCAAAACCCCATGGTCCACAAATTGACCAAGTGAATTCCCTACATGTAACCCATGGTCCCCTATCCATCATCATGCTATTGTTCCGGAAAAATAGATCACAGAGGAATACACTGGCAACCTACATACTGATGAAAAATGATGAATCTTGAATGCATATCACCCAACCTAACGTATCACACATACAATATCCATATGGAATAGAAGAAGTACAATAAAGTACATGGAATTTTAGATAAGCGGAGCACAGATTTAATCTAAATTGGTTATTAATGTAAGGTGGCTAATAATTACTTTGGAATTTTAGGTATCGAAATACGAATGGAACGAGTAGCTAAGAAAGAAAATGCAAATTTTCATGCTCGGGATTTTAACAAACGACAACCATATCCTTTCTCACACAAAGAAAACAGGTTGCGAGTATAGAATGACATGGGAATATTAACATGATAGATAAGAAAAACAAATCACCAGATCATATGAGATCATACATACCCCGAGTGATTAAGAACAACAACTCATGTTCTAAACATGAAGAGTCAAGTAGGATAGTGTTAATTGCACACTTTCCTCCTCATCATACCTCAATAAAGATCGCCTGGATTGTTATAAAAGGAAGTAGGGAACAAGGAAAATTTCATTGTTTATAAAAGAGATAGGTAGAGAGTGAGATATCTTAGCCACAAAATTAGGGATAATACACTCCTTCATCGGGTTATTTTTACTAGGAGGAATTGTCAGGATTCAACAAAGCCAAACCAACAAGGAAATTCACTCGTTTTTGCAAGCAAGAAAGTACTTTTCACCAGAGAAGGTAGGACGAAGATCGAGAGATGAAAATAATACAAAATTCAATATAAAGTCCATCCAAATCAAAATGAATATCCAAGTGGGAAATTTTCTACAGGAAATAAATGGACATTTAGAGTTTGACAACTATTCATGTTTCCAAAAGGCTAGGGCTAGGGAGAAGGATTTTGTATTCTTGTCAGACAACTTGTTCCCCTGAACAATTGTTCCAGGTATGCGGTTAATGAACAAGTTCACATGTAGTTGGACATTATTTGGACCAAATTTAAAAGAGGAAATCCCTTCATCCCCAAATATTTAAAGATTCTCATCTTCCCTCGGAGCACCATAATAGGAATAAATATTATGTAATGATTTTTTTTTGCTCCAAAAAATACAAATGTAATGGGAATGGGAAGAGTAGGGAAGTTGTAGCCAAATAGTCATGTAATTAAAAAGTCTGAAATTCCACCATAAAGTATATAGGAAGTCCATTGTAATAGAACAAGGGGGGAGGGGGGGTTGCAAAATCGAAATTGGGTATTGTATAATTCTTTATCGAACTCAAAGGTGGACTAGAAAGCTCTCTGCTTGTTGTTGTATTCCTTAAAATGAATTATTTCTTTGAAGGATGGTAATAGAAAACATGTTCATGGTTCATTTATTCAATAGTGCACTTTTGTTGATTGTTTTCTACAAATTTCATTTTTTCATTTTTTCCAATTGTCATTTGTAGGAAATTATTATAAGTGAATTAAGAATTCAATTAAAGGATCATTCTTATGAACATCTATATGAAAACAAGTATGTAATATGATTTGATTTTATAAATTTGGAACTACATTTGTTTTTCACATTAAATTATAGACCTATAATTGATTTTGCTATTGTTAAATAGGACTACAATTGTTCTTTAAAAATTAGATTGCACTTACATATTAGAATATATATGCATTTAGAATTTGGCCTAGCTCTGTTGAAAAGTTTATCTACGAAGAGAAATTCATTTAGTTAGTGGTAGTCAAACCCATATACCAGTGGGGGTTGTAATTCAAACAAGAGTGGGTCTAATTTGGGACCTGCCATCGAGCAATTCTCCTTCTTGTCAATGTCGGGAAAATTTTCCCGTCAACACAACATTTTCCAATTTTCTCCCTCCACACTAAATCCATTTTTAGTTACAATACGTTTTTTTTTTGGTGTTTCTTGGCTGGGATTATTTCCATGAAAGGATGGGATTCAATCTATTTGGTTTGTTCGGAGATGGAAATCCACCCCTGGACCAAATTGTCAATATGTACTTGAATGGCTTGAGGAGGCTAGTTGCAACTCGCCATAAAACATTAATCGGCCTTCGGATGGATGGAACTTCAGTTTCATTGGACTTGGGGCACCACATTATAGCTAGAGGGATCCCTACCATATGATTATGTTGCTGGTAAAACCTTTTTTCGAGGATCTTCGAAACTAGGGCTTTTCTTAGTAAGCTATAGTGCAATTTCTGAAATAGGGGTGAATTTTGAAGAACATTGTGTCAAGAAATTGTGGGTAGCATGGTCATGTGGGCCTTTTCCAAACACACTTGCAAGAGATTACAAAACTTAGTTATGTCGCTCGGTTTGGATTTAATTCCCCCAGACCAAATTGTTAATATGTCCCTAAATGGATTGAGGAGGTGAGTTGCAACTCTCCATAAAACACTAACCAAGACTCAGATAGAAGAACGATCACTTGCATTGGACTCAAGGCATAAAATTATATCTAGGGGGCCCTCCCCTGTTATTTTGTTTCCCGTAAAATATTTTGTTCGAGGATCTCCAAAACTATGGTTTTGTTTAGTAAGTCATAATGCAATTTCTAAACTAGGGGTGGATTTTGAATAACATTGTGTTAGGCGATTATGGGTAGTGTGGTCACATGGGCCTTGGCCAAACACACTTGAGGGAGTTTATGAAACTAATTTATGTCACTCATTTTGGATTTTATGCCCCTGGACCAAATTGTCAATATGTCCCCAAATGGCTTGAGGAGGCAAGTTGCAACTCACCATAAAACACTAATCGGGCATCGAATAGATGAACCATCAATTTCATTGGACCCGAGCCACCAAATTACTTCTAGGGGTACACCTCCCCTATGATTCTATTTCATAGAAAATATTTTATTGAGGGATCTATGGAACTAGGGTTTTTCTTAGTGAGGCACAATGCAATTTTTGAACTAAGGGTTGATTTTGAAGAAAAATGTGCCGGGTGATTGTTGCTAGTGTGGTCAAGTGGGCCTTGAATAAAAACACTTTTGGGAGCTTATGGAACTCAATTATGCTGCTCAGTTTGGATTTTATTACCATGGACCAAATTGTTAATATTTCCCTGAATGACTTGAGGAGGTGAGTTTAAACTCACCATAAAACTCTAACCAAGCCTCTAATGGACAAATAATCAATTGCATTGGACTCTAGAAACCATATTACATCTAGGGGTATCCCTCCCTTGTGATTTTCTTTCCCAAAAAATGGTCTTTTGGAGGATATTTGTAACTGGGGTTTTTCTCAGTGAGGCACAATGAAATTTTTGAAATAGAGATGGATTTTGAAGAAAATTTGATCCAGGTGAATATTGGTGGCTACCCACCTATTCCACTGGCTCAAAAAATAGTTTTCCACCTTAGCAGTTTTTTGACAGTTTTTCGGGTTCTAAACTTCCGGGGTCGTTTTGAGGCCCTAAACGACATTTTTTTGGGATTTACGGTCCAAGGGACTATTGAAGGCTCTTTCCTAGATCAGTCTAAAATTGTTCTTCTCGATTAGACCTTTCCAACGGTGTATCGAGCACCCCAAATGGAGATTGTATGCAAAAGTTATGCCCCTGGAAAGTTGACGTATCAACTACCCCCATCGGGGCCCACAAATCTTTTGGCTTTTCATCTTTCAGGGTTAGGGTTTTGGATTTTATTTATGTTAAAAAGGCCTTTGAAGCCTCATTGTAACAATCATCTTCTTGTGAATGCAAGTAGCAAACACATCTCTTCTCAAAGTTAAGCTGCCACCGTTCTAGCGAGTCTTTCACTTTGTATTTTTACAATCTTTGTACATTTTCGCTCATTAATAGAAAATTGTGTATTACCGTATCTCTGTTTTTATGGTTGAATATTTGATACATTTATGTTATATTATTTGATATTTGAGATATCTCTATATATTGATTTATTTTATCTCCTCTCTCATTTTGTGCCGAAAATAATCTGAATCAGTGGTATCAGAGCATGTTGCTCTTGATTGTTTTTTTCAATGCATGTCCCTGACGAGGTCCGAGTATAGCAAGTTTGGTCTTGATATTGAGCTTGTCCATGGTAGAAGAAAATAAAAACGATGGAGAAAACGATTCTTGTTGGCCCTTGACCAAGTTTTGAGGATTCTTGGTCATGTTTGACCTAATTTTGGGACTTCGACAGGCTGTCGAAGGTGGAGCGCAAGACGAATCAGAGATCGCGGGATATCAACCCCTTTTAGGGCCCTTTTTTGGATTTGGGATTATGTAATGGGTATGGGATGTTGGCCCATGGATTTATCCATGCTTAGGCCTAGTTTGTATGTATAAATAGATGTTAAAGCAATGTAGTGAGTATGATTGGCTAAGTGCTAGAGTTGGATCTGTGTGGTCATGAGTTGTAGATGCTTTGTGCATACTGTGTGATACTTGCAGAGATAAGTGCAATTAATTGTAACAGACTGTGGAAGGATTTGTGCTATAACGCAAAGAAGGAGGTGTTGATTAAGGTTGGTTGTCATTGATTTCAACCATTGAAGAAAGCCCTGTAGCACAAAGGTTTGGGTAATGGACCCAATATTGTTTCATGTAAATATGACTCATTATTGTTTTTTCATGGTTGATAAGAAGTAAATATGGATGAACTCTAAAGTGGTCCCCTTATGGTGAAATCCCTCACAGGAAGACGCTTTGTGGAGTAAGAGAACCCATGCTTAATTGTAGAATAATGAGATGAAGGAAAGTAAATTTGTCAGGGAATATATCCTATATGGATAGTGCTTGTCATTTCATTTTCAGTGGCATGTGGAACATCACATAATTCCTCATGGTTAGAGAGTTATGGCCATGAGAAGTTGGAGACCCCACGTTTGGGTAATGAACCCAAGTTTGTTTGATGGGTAACGATATGATTTATGATATATTTTCATATAATACTATTTTATATGGATAGTACATGTCATTGCATTTCTGGTGGTATGTAGAACATCACATAACGCCTCACGGTTTGAGAGTTATTGCCTTACGAAGTTGGAGGACCCTCATATGTCATCTAGAAGCCCCAAAAGGTCAAAGTAGTCAAACTGGTTTAAGAGATTTTAAAAGGTAAATAATAAAGTGAAGTGATGAGTGTATTATAATACAAAGTGAATACAAAATAAATTATTTCAATAATAAATTTAATCGAGAAATTAGAAGTGGACCCAACCCTAAAATAAGGAAAGCGGGCCAAGTGACCTAGAAGATGTTTTTAAAGAAGCTACTTGGAGAGTATAAATAAGAGGCAAGGCTCTCTCATTTGAATCACACTTGAGCATATTGAATATCTATATGTGTCTGAGGTAACAAAGGATATCTAAACCAAAATTGTGAGTGAAGGTGAAGAAAAGAAGGCCGAAATGAAAGGAAGGATAAATTCTTTTGATGGTGCTTTCTAAGGTATGTTATTTACAGGTCATCTCACCATTTTCTCTATAATTTTTTTTCTATAATGATTCAGACCGTGAAATTTCTATGAAAGTGAGAAAACATATCCAAGTAGCTGTGGTAAAAAAATCAGCTTGTGGTTCATTGTATTTTGGGAGTTACACTCCGTGGAAAATAGGGTTTGTGGCCAGTCCTGAAACTAGTCAAAATCAGGTGTTTCGGGTAAAAACGTCATAACTTCTTCATACCAGATCCAAATTCAGTGAGACAAAATGTGTTGGTTAGGGGACAGTATTTAGTATCATTTGTAATATTTTCATATAAATTCATCAAATATTTTGTGCAAGGCACGCTCTACAAGGTCACTCTCTAGAATAAGCCAGATTTCAGCAAGGTATGCCATTTTTGCTATAACTCCTTTTCGGAGAGGTTCCAAGTAGTGACACTTGGAGGAATTGCATAAAACACATTGAAGAAAATTTATATCAGTTTCATATCTTTATACATTACAGGTTCAAAGTTATAATTACTTCAAGTTAGGGTTGTTGACTAATCCAAAACCAAGCATGTGAGACTAAAGAAAAGTTTGATGAAAATGCTAGTCTCTTGTTTTTAAAGTTAAGGAAGGTTTGAAGGAATGTGATCATATAAACCAAGTCTATTAGAGATATACAAATCATATTTGGATGATGAAATTGATGTGGGCTTTTGGTTGTGGTACATGTTGAGTACATGGTTGAGACAAGTAGTTGATGAGTTGGCACACATACATGAGGTGTATAGTTGATGATGTTGGTACATATTTATGAGTCATAGTTTATGAGTAGTTGACACATGATTGGTACATACTTGGTACATGGTTGGATGCACTTTTTTATGGTACAGGTTGATTACAAGTTAGTGCATGATTGATGCACTTGTTTATGGTACAGGTTGATTACAGGTTGAGGTACAGGTTGATGCATGGTTCAGATTTATTGTTACAGGTTTACAGCGGTATATATCATAGTGATAGTGTGATAGTGGTTCCATAATTCTACTTCTACTTTAGGGTGGCAGGATGGGGCAAGGACAGGTGGTTGTAGCCACCTTCTGGTTCTAGCCGGAGAACATTGGGGGTTGTAGCCTCCTTCTGGTTGTAGCTAGAGATTTGGGGAGTTGGAGCTTCCCTCAGGTTGTAGCCTGAGAAACTAGGGGGTTGGAGCCTCCTTCCAGTTGCAGCTGGAAAACAAAGGAAGTTGGTGCTTCCAATGAATGTAATTCTTCAAGACATATAAGAAAAAGCATTATATGGTTTTCTCTCGATTTGGGTTTCCACGTAAAACACTGGTATACTGTGTATGTGTGTGATTGTTTATTTCTTACTACTCATTATTGGATAATAATTCTACATTGATATAACATTTGAAGAAAAAGGATTATAATTACGCTATTAATGATTCACCCCCCCTCTTAGTAATCCAACAATTGGTATCAGAGCAAGTTCCTTCAGAAATCAGTTTAACCACTGAAAGGTAGATCATGGAGAGTACCAACTCATATAAAAATGGAATACCATAGTTTGATGGACAGAAGTATGCTTCTTGGAGCATAAGGATGAAGACATATATACAGACACAGGGATTTCTAGTTTGGCAATCAATTGTAGATGGATACACAACACCAACAGTTCTACCAACAAATGACAAAGCAGTGAAACTTGGTGAGAATAATTCCAAATCCATAAATGCACTTTTGAATGGTCTCAGTGATACAATATTCACCAAAGTTGCAAATTGTAAATCTGCTAAAGATATTTGGGACAAGCTTCGAAATATTTATGAAGGAGATTCAAAAGTCAAAGCAAGAAAGATTCAAACTTACAGAGGTCAGTTCGAACAACTAAAAATGAAGGAAGATGAAGATATCGCAACCTACTTCTTACGAGTCGATGAAACAGTGAATCCAATCATAGGATTAGGAGAATAAATCAAAGAATCTGTAATTGCTCAAAAGGTACTAAGATCTCTTCCTATGAGATTCAACCCTAAGATATCAGGACTAGAAGAAAGATTGGATCTAAACTCAATAACCATGGACGAACTGTATGGAATCTTCACAGCATATGAGATGAGACCTGAACAGAAAAATCCAGATGTAAACGAAGCAGCCTTCAAAGCATCCAAAAGATCAAAGCAAAATAAAAAGGAACAAGAAGAATATAGCAGCAACAACGACATCTCGGAAGATGATGTAGAAGTGGCCAACTTCATCAAAAGACTGAGCAAGGGAACCAACGATAGGTACAGAAGTAGGCTTCCTTTAATTTGTTTTAATTGTGATGGTATTGGTTATTTTTCTAACAAATGTCCTCATAAGAAAAAGAGAAATGATGAAGGTTACTCAAAAGGCAGACAAACATATAAAGGTAAAAGAAATACAAATAAAGTTTTCAAGAAAAAATTTTGCACCAAAGAAGACATCTCATCATCAGATGAAGATGAAATTAGTGATAGTGAAACAGGGAGAGTTCTATTCATGGCAGTAGAAGACTCTGATAAATAAGACTTCGAAGAAGAATATGAAGAAGCACTCAAAGAATAGCTAGAAGGAAGGGAAATGATCATTGGAAACCTGGAAGCAGAGATTGTCACACTAAGAAAGGATATTCAAAATAAAAATATGTAGAATAGCTCAAAAATTTTGGATGACATTATCAGCAGTCAAAAATCTTATCTTGACAAGTCCAGACTTGGATACAATCAAACAGAAAGGGGATCAAGCTCTAAAACAACAGAGCAAGAAACAAATCCAAAAAGTTATACAGAAAGAATCAAAGGGGATAAAAGATATACCAGGAAGATTACAGGGACACTCCTCCATCGAGAAGATTCATATTTCATAATCAACAACAGATAGACAGGCCTCAAGAAGAAGAAGGATTCATAAGAGCACCTCCTTTCATAATATCTTCAACTACCAGGTATCAAACTATACTTTTTGGTTTATGTTATGCATGTAATAATTTTGGACATAAAGTTGTAAATTGCAGAGCTAACAACAGGAACAATAACTACTTTGAGATCCATACACAAAGGGGTTATTCAAGAAGACCTAGTGAAACACAAAGAAGAAGTTAGAATAGGTTTGAATCTTTGAGAACTGAAGTGGAATGTTACAAATGTAACAATTTTGGACACATGGCCAAAAATTGCAGAATGACA
>ML800030.1:68299-81543 GCA_009831015.1 Picea engelmannii
AAACACTGGTGTACTGTGTATGTGTGTGATTGTTTATTTCTTACTGCTCATTATTGGATAATAATTCTACATTGATATAACATTTGAAGAAAAAGGATTATAATTACGCTATTATTGATTCACCCCTCCTCTTAGTAATCCAACAGGAGGATCTAGCGAGCTGCACAGATCTCATGTCCTCTGCGGAGTGGAACTTGGATGCTATGTGCCTGTAAGACGCTTGAACCAAGATAATAAAGAAGAGAAGAGTTGGTGGACGTAGCCCCAGGGTGGGGATGAACCACGTACATGCTATGTTGCTTTGGTCTGTGTGATGTATTGATGTCTTTATATGTTTACTTGCTTAGTTCTCTAACATAGATGAATGATAGATAGATATGTTAATGCTTTATGCTTAATAGTATGGATGAATGCTAGATATTACTTATATACATGTGCTTAGTGCTGAATCTGTTAAGATCTAATCTATTTTGTCATGCTAAGTGCTGCTAGATGCCAGATCTGGTTGACCATTACATTGAACTGTGATTAGGGTTTAACTGCGATGTAACTAAGAACTGAATATTGATAAATATCACTGTTGAGTGCTTTGTAAAGTGATTAGAATCACAGATCTATGTCCCAGCTAAGTTTGTAGACACTGGAGTCCTGCAACCACCCCTACCTCTACCTCGGGTGAGACTTCATCTTCTTCAAAGGTCTTTTCAAAAGGGTCGATAGTTAGGGTTTTTTTGGTGCGTTGTTGTAGCGTTGAACCCTGGGTTTTCCCCTATTCCAACAAATGGTTCCGTTGCTGGGACGTGAAACTGTGATTGTTGGGAACTCAGGAAAATGAATCTTTTTGCAAAGACCTGGCCTGAAATTGTGAAAGCTATGTCTATAGATCTTTCTCTCTAGTGCGCAGTATTCTACTTGATTTGTGAAGCTCTGTGCTAAAGAAAGAAGTCTGATCTGAATAAAAGAGGTAAGATTTAAACGCTTTGTGCTCTGATAAAGGTAAGAATAGTGAAAATTTTTAGATCTGAACGTTTTGTGCTCTGATAAAGGTAAGTGAAAAATTTTAAGATATGGAAGTTGTGTGCTCTGTTGAAGATAAGATTAGTGGAATTTTGTTTTTCTAAAGTATGGATCTAGGTATGTTTGCTAAGATTTTTCCTAGCTTGAAAAATAGGGCATTGATAGAAGAAAGAAGATCTGATATGAGTAGATCTGATAAGAATAGTGAAATATATGTTATACCTATGCATAGAAAGAATGTTTGGACTAACGAATGGATGCAGGACCCTAGAAAGATTTTTTTGCAGGTTAGCTACCATGATCCTAGTGCGCAGTATAGGAGAGGTTGGGGATCATTTAAAAGAAAGAGAGGATTTACCCTTTGTTATAGTTGCAGAAGACCAGGACATCTGGCTAAGGAATGCCTTGGTAGAACACCTAGTTGCCTCTATTGTAAAGCTCTGGACCATGAAGTATTGGATTGCCCTAGAATGATTGATAAGGTTGAAAGAATGAATATGAACCAAGAGAACCCTAAGGTAGATCCATAAATTCATATTATGACAGAACCCCAGAAAGAATATGAAAAAGTATGGCTACAAATGAAAGGAACCCTGAATAAACACCGACATGTCAGTTTATCAGAGGTATTTAAAGAAAACGAATGCATTGAAGCAAGAATAGGAGAATTCGGCGTTGACTGTGTTCTGGATAAGGAAACACAGATGAATATCATGATAGAAATAACTTGGAAACTTTCAAGGGATCCTGCTATGACTCCTTGATTGGGAGGGATAGGATTATTCATAGGAAAGTTGAGAACCCTATGTGGAAGACTTACCAGGATATCTATGAGTGCTCATGGAACTTCGACAGAGGAAGAATTTGAAGTTGTTAAATTTATTGAGAATAATGCTCCATTCAATATGTTATTAGGAAAACCATGGATTGAAAAAGATCAGGCCAAAAGGAAAGAAGAAGAAGTCTTAGAACAAAAGAAGAAAGAGTTGAAATATTTCATGACTAGGAGGATCGCACACTTGATTGAAGAACAAGAGAATCGGGTGAAGCTATTTCAAACCAGAGACGTGGATGTCAAAGTTGGAAGCACATTAGAAGACCCACAGAAGACTAAAGTACCTATTCTAGATACAGATGAAGTATTACCCTTGATTTCTAGGAAGGAACCTCAACAATGCGAAGTTACTCCGTCGAAAGAAGATAAGAATCAGAATGGAAAAAGGAATTCTGAGACGAAGCTCACTTGAAAGAAGAATAGAAAACTAAGTAAGAAAAGAGATAACATTTAAAAGTTACAGAAATTTCCCGAGGGAACTTCGCAGAAGGAAAATTTGCAAAATTGGAGCTTCGTCAGAATATCAGAACAACGTCACATGGCACTTCGCTATGGCAAAGAAATATAGTCGTTGGAACAGTATAACCATTCAACCGACGACCCGAACGGGTAGAAAGGAATTTATTGTCAGAAAGTTCACCACCAGATGGTTGGGACCCCACCACAATAGACATAATTGAGTTAATGAAGGCTTCTCGCTCGTTGCAATAGATCCATTGCCGAGTTATCTATTTATCCCATCGTGTCACGCATCAAGAACAATTTTTCCAATCATGACTATCAGAGCTCGAAACATATTTGATTTCACATAGTGACCATCGTGTTAGATCCATCTATCTCGTTGCATTGAACAGGTACACTTCAAACCCGAGATATTCAACCACGAGTGTATGTCCGAAGAACCTACCACAGTCAAAGAGTCTGTGAAATAAGTACTCATCGACCTCATGACTAAGAGAGTCATGTTTGAAAGAGTGATGTATGTAGGTGTACAAGCATCCTCGACGAGGGAAGTGCAAGTCTCTCCGTCAACTACTTGTGGAGCCGGACCATCTTGACCATCAGCGGAAAAGGGAACCAAAAACAGAGATGACCTAGCCAATGCAAAGTTGATCCTGACCATATTGTTGGATTACATACCACCTCTGGCTGGGGCAGTGATTCGAGATAGTGTGCCAAGAGAATTCGAGTACACCATGGTTACTGTGCACCTCCCGAAGGGGATACACACAGTTCGTGCATAGAAGGATAAGATCACAGCGTTGAAGTTCAGTGACTTCAACCTTGGAGACCGCAAAAACTATAGTATGCTTGCCCCGTATAAATACCTGACCCTGATGAAGGGGAAGAACTCAAAGGTAATCCCTTAGCCGTGGATGATGAACCTCACGTAGTCCACTTTGTTAAACGTCATGAAAATCCCACACTTCAGAAGGCACAAAGAAGTCAATTCCTGTGTCAAGTTATTACTTTCATGTTACCATGGCGGTTACTTATGTCTAGACCATCGTATTACAGTTGAACCAATGTTGATCCATAGGATAACAGTCTTGAGTATGCAAGGACCCGATCCACAAGAGTTATATCCAGGAAAATCCACAGATCGTGCATTGGCACAGAAAATCAAGGATACATATGGAAATTTCGAAAAGGAACATGAGGCTACAAGGTGGCCTCCATCCAGAATGGTTCAGTGTGCCTCGCCTGTCAATTAATTGTAGGAAATTTAGTAAGGAATAACAGACCTAAGTAGGTCATAGGCTTTGTTGTCGACTTCACGGGAAAGTGTGTAGAAGGTTTACAGATGAACTGGGTGAAGTACCTACTAGTGAATTAGTTGGAGCTAGACTGTCGTGAAGAACAGGATCAGGGATACAAGTTCCACTTCAGCTGGCTCTTGATCCTTATCGCCTTTGTTTCCTGGGAGATGTCGGAAGGTGCGACCTTCCCAGATATTGAACCATTTGAACCGCTTGTTGTGAAGTTCGCCACACTATGGTACTCAAGAGATATGAACAAACAGTGGCAGTCGAACATTGTTTTTCAAACGTACTACCTTCAACTGAAGAGAACCATAGAAGTAGAGCTTCGCATGACTCTAAAAACATTACAGAGATTCTAACCTTTGATGAAGTTTTGTGCAGATCGACACTTCATCTACCTTACAACGCGAGTCGATGAACATAAGGAGCAGCTGCAATCATAATACAAGCTCACAAAAGAGGATCTTGAGGAGATCACTAAGGAATGGTGAGCAGACCTCCTTATTCCAATAGAACCTGTAGAGATGTTTGACCCTAATAGCCCAAAAACTGCACATGATACACCCGGACCCAGCAAAACGAAGAATACTGAAGAGGTCCAAGACCTAAGTAGTGCCTCAGGAAATACTACTTCAGTATCACCTGATCGAGGGGGTGAAGAGGAAGAAATAAATGGCACGGGAGTTGAACGAAAGCAAGGTGAAGTAACACTGCCGAGAGATGAGACCAATCCCCTAAATAAGAGAAAGGTTTCTCCCTTGAAACCTTCTTCCTGGAAGAAATCGAGAGCCACTGTGACCAATATGAAGACCGTTCTTACTACTGATGACTTTGACTTCATCATAGCAGCTCTCAATGATGCTTCGCTTGAAATTATGGAGAAACAAGAAGCTAAGCGGGAGGAAATATATGACAGACTTAAGGTCGAGTTCTGAGGGGTACAGTAGGCCCTTCAGTCCAACTGCGCAATGTCCATTTCACCCCTCCCATCAGGAGAACCAGATTTGGGGGATGAGCCAGCCCAACTCCGACGATTAGTTGATGTGATCAAAGCTTGTCTTCGTCGTGCACAAGAAGAAGAAAAAAAATCTACCCATACCTTGAAGCAAGTACAAGGTGACATTGTAGAACAACAAAAAATTGCAGAACAAGAGAAGGTTTCTCTCGAGGCCAAGTTTGAAGCGGAGAAAGCACAGATGCAACAAGAGAAATAGCAGCTGCTCGCAAAGAAACTTGAAGTAAAAGAAGCAGTAAACAGAACCCTCCGCTCTATGACATGCTTAGAGCTACAGGATGAAGACCGAGTCATGCATCAATTAGAGCAGCTCACAGAAGTTGTCCAACATCTACAACAACAAATAACATATTTAGAGCTCTACATTATACCTGACACCCCACAAGATGTAAGGGACCAAAGGGAAGCAACTACTTGAAGTGAAGTTGAAAGAATAAAATTCCTTATCCTGGAATGCAAGAAACTGAGTCCCCGCAGTGCCCAAACGTATGAACAAATCACTGAGGATCCAGAATTGAAGGCACTGGAGTCACAACTCTAGGAATTGAAGTATCAAGCAATGAAAATACAGGCGCAGTTGAAGCCCCTGTCAGCTATGGAAATAATGAAGCGATCCTAAGAGAAGTGAACTACCCAACAACAGGTCCATACTATTCAGAGCAGAGTTATGGAAGTAAATTAGAGGCTCCAACCTGTACAGGATGAGGCTTACCAACTGTTCACAAAAATCGAAGGCCAGGGAGTGGAACTGGAGAAACTTGTCACTACATATGAATAGTGCCTCAAAGGACCTATCAACGAAGCAGTCATACAAGAGTTCAATGAAAAGGAGGTCGTAGCACATAAATAAGTCGAAAACACTTGAGCCAAGCTCGAGGATTTTGAAGCAGAACTAGTTAGATCAAAGTGACTCAGGATGAATCAGAGGTGAGTGTTGGGGGCCTGTTGGCCCTTGACCAAGTTTTCAGGATTCTTGGTCATGTTTGACCTAATTTTTGGACTTCAATAGGCTGTCGAAGGCGGAGCGCAAGATGAAGTGGATATCGCAGGATATCGGCCCCTTTTAGGGCCCTTTTTTGGATTTGGGATTATGTAACGGGTATGGGATGTTGGCCCATGGGTTTACCCATGCTTAGTCCTAGTTTGTATGTATAAATAGATAATAAAGCAATGTAGTGAGTATGAATGGCTAAGTTCTAGAGTTGGATCTGTGTGGTCACAAGTTGTAGATGCTTTGTGCATACTGTGTGAGACTTGTAGAGCTAAGTGCACATGGTTGTAATAGACTATGGAAGGCTTTGTGATGTAACAAAAGGAAGGAGGATCTAGCGAGGTGCTCATATATCCTGTCCTCTATGGAGTGGAACTTGGATTCTTTGTTCCTGTAAGAATCTTGACCTAAGATAATAAAGAAGAGAAGAGTTGGTGGACGTAGCCCCAGGGTGGGGGTGAACCATGTACATGCTGTGTTGCTTTTCCCTGTGTGATGTATTGATGTCTTTATATGTTTACTTTCTTAGTTCTTTAACATAGATGAATGATAGATATATATGTTACTGCTCTATGATTAACAGTGTGGATGAATGTTAGATGTGACTTATATACATGTTCTTAGTGCTAAATCTGTTAAGATCTTATCTCTTTTGTCATGCTAAGTGTTGCTCGATGCCAAATCTGGTTGACCACTACGATGAACTGTGATTAGGGTTTAACTGCATTGTAACTAAGAACTGAATATTGATAAATATAGCTGTCGAGTGCTATGTTAAGTGATCAGAATCATAGATCTGTGTCCCAGCTAAGGTTGCAGACACTGGAGTCTTGCAACCACCCCTGCCTCTACCTTGGGTGAGACTTCATCTTCTTCACAGGTGTTGCCTAAAGGGCCGGTAATTAGGGTTTTGTTGGTGCATTTTTGTAGCATTGAACCCTGGGTCTACCCCTATGCCAAAAATTCTATAAATACGTTGCTTGAGCAAGTTATCACACAACAGAGGGACGAAATGATGGAGAATTTTTCCCACATCATTCAACGTCTTTCGATAGCAACGTGCGCATATTCATCAAACAACCACTTTGGAAGCACCTCTCCTTTCTAGGCATAGGCTAATTTTTATATTCTCATATTTGAAGGTTAGATAGATGCAGATGCCCTAGACAAATGGTTAAATTTGTTCAAAGGTTATTTCTTTGATCATAATTTTTCTGACAAGGAAAAGATCACCTTCGCACTCCTTAAATCTCTCCCCATGTCAAACATTGGTGGGAAAATAACTGGGAGAAAAATTCCACAAAGGAGTCTGGAATATATGGGGTTGAGCCCACTTGGGATTTTTTTGTGGATGTGGTAAAGGAACAATATTACCCTGTTGGCAACTATGAGGACCAATACATGAGATGGACCACACTATGACAAGAGAGGGGCCAAGAAGTTCTGAAGTTCACCAATACCTTCCATACCTTGCGCATCAAGCTAGGTATCAAAGAATCCAAATGACATTTGGTTCTGAAATACCATGGGGCTCTACACAGATACATCCAAACTGAAATGGATTTTATGGAAATCTCATCACTCGGTGTTTCTTATCAATATGTTGTTAAAATAGAGTATAAATTTAAGCACCAGAACGAACGGGAGTTCGGGTCTGTAAATCCATAACAACCAAAGTATGATAGATACATCCCTAACAAATATCTTTCTGAAAACCAGTCTAATCTACAGGTAAAGAAGGGTCATGGAAATATGAAGAAGGACACCGAAAAATGGTTTTATTTCCACAAAAGCCCCTTGCAAAACACCGATGAATGTCTCTCAAAACAATCATTGGTGGTCAAGATCAAAGACAAGGATTCAAACCCTAATTTAGAATGTGATTCCGAAAATATTGGTAAAAGACAGATCATCGATGAAGACCCCACTGTCATTGTTGCAACCACAACAATTCAACCCAAAGAACCAATAGATCCTGAAGAAGGGGAGCACCTTTTTCATTCACAGATGTGGGTGAAGGGCACCCCACTACATTTTATTATTGATAGCGGAAGCCAGAAGAACCTCATCTTAGCAGAGTTACCTCATCTCAGCAGAAGTCATCAAAAAGTTGGGATTGTCAACAACACCACCTGCAACCATACAACATCAGATGGATTTTCCAGGGAGGAGATATCTGTGTCAACTAGTAGTGTCGATTGTCATACGATATCCAACCCTTCAAGGATGAAGTATTATGTGATGTTTCCCCACTAGATGCATGTGATGTTCTCTTGGGCTGACCATATATGTGGAAACGTCATGTTGTTTATGAGTCTCAACCTCGCAGTTTCATTGTTTCTCTAGGGGGTCATATCTACATAATACTAGAGGTAGTTCTGACTATTGTTCCACCTAAATAGTTTCGCAAGGTAGTATCTCATACTACAAAATTCATCTTCTTCACAATATGTTTAAAAGGTGAACAAAAGGATACTACAACCACTATATTCTCAGACCAAGCACCTTCTATCCAACAGAATAATCTCGACAAGATTGCAGCAAAGAAAAAAAATTCCTTCTTCATGTAGTCATCTCAAGTAGCCCGAATGGTTGAACAAATTCAACCCTTCGAAAAACAGGTTCATCACAGTCTTCCACAAACCAAGCAGCACGAAATCTTGAGCAATGCAAGCAACTCACCAAGATTCAGATTCAACAATCGCTTTCCCCTCTCCCCCAGGAACTCAACTCAATGGATATTGTTTCTTCCTAAGGAGGGATGATTTATCTAGGTGGATATTGGTGGCCACCCACCTATTCCACTGGCTCCAAAAATAGTTTTCCACCTTGGCAGTTTTTCAGTAGTTTTTTTGGTTCCAAACTTTCGAGGCCGTTATGAGGCTGTAAACGATTTTTTTTTGGGATTTTGGGTCCAAGGGATTGTTAATGGAACTATCTCCGACCAATCAAAAATCATTCTTCTCATTTATACCTTTCCAACAGTGTATCGAGCGCCCCAAATAGATATTGTATGCAAAATTTACGCCCCCGGGAAGTTGAGGTATCAACTACACCCATCGGGGCCCGCAAACCTTTTGGATTTTCATCTTCCGGGGTTAGGGTTTTGGATTTTAATTATGTTAAAAAGTCCTTTGGAGCCTCATTTTAACAATAATTTTCTTGCAAATGCGAGTAGAAAACACATCTCTTCTCAAAGATACGTTGCCACCATTCTAGCGAGTCTTTCACTCTGTATTTTTATAGTCTTTGTACATTTTCGCTCATTAATAGAAAATTGTGTATTATTGTATCTATGTGTTTATGGTTGCATCTCTAATACATTTCTATTATTTTATTGGATATCTAAGATATCTCTGTAAATTTCTTTATTATATCTCCTCTCATTTCGTGTCGAAAATAATCCCGATTAACATTGTGTTGGGAAATTGTGGGTAGTGTGATCATGTGGGCCTTGGCCAAACAGACTTGCGAGATCTTATGAAACTCAGTTATGCTGCTTCATTTAAATTTTATGCCCCTGGAACAAATTGTTAATATGTCCCTAAATGGCTTGAGGAGGTGAGTTGCAATTTTCCATAAAACTCTAATTGGGCCTCATATGGAAAATTCGTCAATTGCATTGGAAAATGGTTTGTTGGAGATCTCTAGAACTAGGGTTTTACTCAGTGAGGCATAGTGTAATTTCTAAATTATGGGTTTATCTTGAATAAAATTATGTCAAGTGATTGTGGGTAGCATGGTCATGTGGGTCTTGGCCAAGCACACTTGTAGGAGCTTACATAACTCATTTACGTCGCTCATTTTTTATTTTATGCCATTGAACCAAATTGTCAATATGTCCCTAAATGGTTCAAGGAGGAGAGTTGCAACTCACCATAAAAATCTAATTTGGCCTTTGATGGATGAATTTTCGTTTGAATTGGACTTCGCACACCATATTACAACTAGGTGCACCCCTCCCCTATGATTATGTTGATCGAAAAATGGTTTGTTGGAGGATCTTTGGAGCTAGGGTTTTGCTTAGTGAGTTGTGACAGTGCAATTCCTAAACTCGAGGTGAATTTTGAAGAGAACTATGTCGATTGTGGGTAGCATGGTCATGTGAGCCTTGGAAAAATACACTTGTGGGATCTTATGAAACTCATTTATGCCACTCAGTTTGGATTTTATACCCTCATACCAAATTGTCAATATGTCCCTTAATGGCAGGATGCAAGTTGTAACTTGCCATAAAAATTTAACTAAGCCTATGATGGATGAAGTGTCAGTTTAATTTGACTCCTAACACCATATTATAGCTACAATTACCCCTCCACTTTGATTATTACCAAAAAAATGGTTTGTTTTAGGATCTCAAAAACTAGGGTTTTCCTCAGTAAGGCACAATGCAATTTCTAAACTAGGGGTGGAATTTTAAGAACATCGTATCAGGTGATTGTGGATAGCGTGGTCACGTGGGCATTATAAAAAATCACTTTGGGGAGCTTACAAAACTTAGTTATGCCACTTTGTTTGTATTTTATTCCCTTGGACCAAATTGTCAATATCTCCCTAAATGGCTTAAGGAGGCGAGTTGCAACTCATCATAAAAATATAACCGACCCTTAGATGGACGAGCCATTAGTTTCATTAAACTTCTGACACCGGATTATAGCTAGGGTTACCCTTCCAATTTGATTCTACTTCCTAGAAAATAGTTTGTTGGAGGATCTCTAGAACTAGGGTTTTTCTCAGTGAGGCACAATGCAATTTTTGAACTAGGTGTCGATTTTGAATAATAATGTATCGGGAGATTATGGGTAGAATGGTCACATGGGCCTTGCAGAAACACACTTGTGGGAGCTTATGAAACTCATTTATGCCTCTTAGTTTTTATTTTATGCCCTCTGACCAAATTGTCAATATTTCCCTAAATGGCTCGAGAAGGCAGCTAGTTGCAACTCACCATAAAACTATAACCGATACTCCAATGGATGAATCGTCGGCTTCCTTGGACTCCTGACACTGGATTACAACTAGGGGTACTCCTCCCCAGCAATTATATTTCCTATAAAATGGTTTGTTTGAGGATCTCTGAAACTAGGGTTTTACTCAGTGAGGCACAATGTAATTTTTGAACCAAGGGTCAATTTTGAACAGCATATCATGTTTTGTTCCCTGCTTTTCTTATCTTATTTTCTCATCATGGAGAAATTATGTACACTTTTGGGAGTGATATTGTGGATTATTTTCTTATTTTAGTGGATGTTTCATGAAACTAGGGTTTCTTCATGCATAGAAACTTGGTCTAGTAAGTGGCATTTTCCAAGTATTTATGTTCCCTTCATAGTATTTAAGTAAATGCTCTATTAAAGTGGTAATAGGTTCATGTTATCTTATTTCCTTGGATAATTCTTTCTAGAAACCCTAAGGAAGGATTAAGAAAGTTTTACCTAGGCTTATGATTGGATTGTCCTAGGGTTTTGATCTTCAAGTCTTTTGTTTCCTTTAGCCTACATTGAAGGTGTTTTATTGACTCCATATTCCCAAGAAATGAAGATGAAACTAGTCTTTATCATTTGAAAGTGATATAAAACCCTAGTTTATCTCTCTCTTTCTAACGATTTGCATTAATTAATTATATAAGAAGGCACAATATACCTTAAAAATATGAAAAATTTCTTAAACACAATCTACTAAGAAACCTAAAATTTGTAACAAGTTCAAGGTATGAAAGATGACAGTGAGCGAGCATAGATCTCTATAAAAATATATATACAATATCTTAGTCCAAAAAATCATTTTTCTCTCTTGGTGGAGACAGTTTTACACATTAATCCATCCTTTCTACTAAGACATTTTTATATACTTACTATACTCTCAGCTGATAGTTTATCCAAACTCTTTACCGAGAGTGTGCACCACACATATTCTTTCCACCATTTTCCCTAAAGTGCAACACATTTTCATGGTACAACCCTTACCCTACCTCAAGGGTTTTTTATTTAATTATAAGGGTTTTCTAGAATGTGTAGTTTTGTGGTCATTTGTTTTGCTAAAGAACACCACATTGTGTTTAGTTTACAATTTGTAAAAAAAAATCCAACCCAACATAAGTGTAAACTTACGTTTTGTAAAATTCAATTTATGTTTAAGTTGAGCTATGTACATATAATTTGGTCATATTTTTTATACCCGAAAGTGCTCTAATTGAATGAACCCAAATTCAGAAATTACATGATAACTTCATATCTGAGTGAGTAGTTTTTATTTAACTCGTAGTTTCTCTAATAATAACATTTTATATGAACTCTCTCAAATTTATTCCAAGACTGTTTGAAGAAGCCTTGAATAAAAGCCTTACAATCATGCAAAACTATTGTCTATACCAATGTTGTGAACATGAGATTCTTCAATTTTCAGCAATTAAATTTGTCAACAATTATTTTGCATAGAGTAGAGTGATTCAATGCCTCCTATTATATGTTTCTCAATAAAAAAGTTTTAATTACATATAGACTTGAATTCAAAGCTTATGTACTTGTAAAAGGAAACCACATCAAATTTGTTTTCCTTGAACATGATGGTTCTATAGCTATCCCAAATACTCATTATCATTACCAATCTGTGTTTGAATCGGCTACACCTATTATTTTCTAGTGTTGAATGTGATGGTTATATTCCTATCCTAAGTACCACTACCATTGTAACCAATATATGTTTGAACTAACAAAGAAACAATAGAAGAATAAAAAAAAAAAATAGAAATAAAAAAACTTCACCGTTATTTGTGGAAAATTTTTAAGGTTAGTAAAACAATACATCTTATTTTGTTTCGGATTCCTTACAAATTCTCTTCACTAGAGTATAATCTCAAAGCTCAAATCATGGAGTTGAAACATAAAACATGTTTTGATTGGTCATTATGTGTACCTTATAAAAATCCATTTTCATCTTAAATGTTTTCTATTTCAAAACTACACTACATTGGGTTGGTGTGAATGCTCATAGATTTTGTTTACAAGATATTTCAAATTGAATTATGAAATGATTAAGGAAGTAATAATTACGAAATAATTAAGGAAGTAATTTGAAAATTTTTATCTTCTATATGATGTTATGAATATACAAATACACATTTATTATATTCACATTAAATTCACCCCATAGTATCCATATGAAATGATAGAATCAACCCAAATATCCCATAGACAACCCTAAAAGACCAAAATAAGTATATATAGGAAAGCAAATTCCCCCCAAAATCCCAAAAATAAAAACAAAGAAATTTGCTAAAAACTTATAACAATAATCTCTCAATAGTCCAAAGAATTTACAGTCTTTGAAAATTTGAAATAAAAACATTGTAAGCTAGACATAAACCCCATCTACATCTTCTTAAAAGGTAACCATTATATAGCTAGAAGAAAGAATAAATCTTGCGTAATAGTCAATGTGGGATTTAGTCTCCATGTGATCATTAGTTAAAATATGTGTGTGACACCTCAACTCATCTTAAAGTCATATACAATGAATTGAATTACTTTTTCCTTAAATGCACAGATCATTTTGATGTATTAACCTTCTCAATTATCTTGACAACATTTTGATGAAAATAAAAAAAAAACATTGCAATTCATA
>ML800030.1:81593-102976 GCA_009831015.1 Picea engelmannii
AACATGGAAAAGTGCCATGTGGTTCCCTAGATACAAAATGGCACTCATTGGTCACTCATTGACCACTACCACTCTTGCCACTATCAGAGGAATCCTGGAAGTTGATCTTTCTTCTCTGAATTGAAGAAGCACCTCGAGTGGTTTTTCACCTGGGCATGCTTTGTCACTCTGGAGATTGTTGGGTATGTGTTATATTATTTGCACACAGTGCAATGGGATGGGGGTCATCAAGTCAGCCTAAAGGAGCCCATAAAGCACACCTGAAGGGTTCTATAAACATGCATGAAGGGTGTTGTATTCATGGTTGAAGGTCGTCGTTGAGCGAAAAATCATCTATAGGTTTTTATCAAGCAATTTTTCTTGACAGGTTTTTATCGAGCAATTTTTCTCAATATGTTTTTCTCCTTTGGTGATTTTATGGCACAAAGTTTTTTGGTGCATGGTAATGTAATTATGATCAAGGAAACACAATTGGGTTATAATCTAGGGTTAATGGAATAGGTATTTTTAGATGTCATGAGATCCTATATATTGTATTGTAAACAATAAAAATGACAAATAAAGATTATATGTGTGGCTTTAAACATGTTGTTGGTTTTCCTGGTTTGGGTTTCCAGGGTAAAATCCTTGTGCAATGTGTGTGTTCCATTGTATATTTTATGTTTTTATTAAGAATCCATTTGTAGTAATTAATTGTACAAGGTTAATCTA
This sequence comes from Picea engelmannii, assembly GCA_009831015.1. Lineage (NCBI taxonomy): Eukaryota > Viridiplantae > Streptophyta > Pinopsida > Pinales > Pinaceae > Picea > Picea engelmannii. The sequence goes on from ML800030.1 coordinate 82,305, forward strand.
CAGAGATTGGAAAAAGAAACAACATTCTTATAAAAAAAATTCCAGAATGAATTAACAGAATTACATAATGATACTTTGTAGTTCAAGTTAAGGAAACTCACCATAGATGATACTGACAATCACAAGGGTGTTTACCTCCTCCACGACCCTAATCTCGCATTGATTCCACCCTGCAATAGTTACAAGGATCAAAGCATGAAATTTAAACAAAAATGCATAAAATAAATTCCATTCATGATACATAAAAATTCATCAACAAATGATCTCACTGTGAATAAATCAAACAATGGTAGGGAGTCACTAAAAAGTGGAGCACTCGTCTATACAACCTACTTCAAGGAAAAAACTACTATGGAATCCTCAGTGGATGTCACAGTCTGGTCTGCAACAAAGATGACCGATGGGTCTCATATGTGTGCAACCACTATGGATGCATCATATGGAAAAGGTGGGGGGGGTGGGTTGTGTATGTGTGAATCCACTATGGATGTATGATATGGAAAAGGTGGTGGGGGTAGGTGATGTGCGATTTCATCCATAGTGGATGGATGAGAAGGAAAATGTAGTGAGGGTGGGTGGCCTATAGGTGCAACCATTTTGGATGGATGGGATAAGAAATATGGTGGGGGTTGTTGGCAGCAATAATATAATTTCTATTGTTTGTAAGCTGCCTACACAGGGTCTCTAAATTCTCATTACTCGTCATGAGAATTCTCACTAAATGACACTTATCACTTGTCACTTTTTACATATCTTCTTTTATGATTTTTGTTTTCATGACTGTAAGCATGAAAACTCGCAGCTGGAATTGACATTTTGTTTTGATTTGTGATTAAAGGAAGACTGTTCATGTGGTTTAGTATAGCATTGTCATATTTTTTCTATGAACATGATTGTTCTCCTTGTTTATAACCCCTTGGTTCTAAACATGCCTTGGCTGCATAAGTAAAAGACCTCCATTCATTAATATTCAATTGATATTGATGGAGTTTTGATCCATGAAACTTTGAATTATTCAATTGTTATTTGATGCACTTACCTTTGTGATTAATCTATGAATGCACGTACTATGGTTTTCAAAGTGCTCTAATCCTAATATGTGACCAATGCCAAGGTGGCATACGAAGTACAACATGCCATTACTCTTCTGTATGGTCTTGGGCTTCACGATTTTGTTCCCACACATGGTGATTAACACCTCTGTCTATAGTTTGAACTGTCATAGCATTGTTTTGTTGAGGCTCAGGGATATGGCTCTTTGGATTTTTATCAAACCCTACCTATGAGTTCTGTGTTGATTCCCTTCTATTCGTCATGGCTCCAGTGGTAAGGATCGAGTCGAATGGCATCCAAACCCTGCTATCATATGATAACGCCAACGACAATTTAGAAAGGAACGGTTGGCATTTGTTCATCGAAAAATTTAAGGGTTTCAATCTTCGATTTGGCCAAGAGTTTTCCTTGACCTTCGTTGGCTTCAGAGAAAATATCGGTCTGTACAATTGGAAGTAACTGAAGAGTTATTAAGCTAACCCTGTAATTGAATGCCAGAGACACGTTTTTGCGTGAGCTATTCGGAGCAAACGGTTTTGAATTAGATCAAACCCTTGAAAACCCAGAACCAAAATGAGCCCTTTTACCTTCAATATAGGCAGTTTCCCCAGAAATTGGATCATTCCAGAGATATAGCTAGTCCTTTAGAGGTCAAATCTCAGATTTTCTTTCTGGCTGAAGTGAGCGTTTTGGTCTGTTTGCAAGTGTTGAAACATTTGTGACCTCTCCAGGCCTGTGCATTAGTATCCCACAACACCCCTCCCACCCGTCCAACCATGTGTCTCGGCCTCCTACTGTGAACCCTTGATCAATCCAAAGGATATTCAACCAATTTGTCAGCAAGTTATACATCTACAGGACATGTGATATTTAAAAAAAAAACGTAGAAGCAGCTACAACCATCATGATTCGATTTGATTTCATGATCAGAGGTATGATTTTGTTTAATTTTAGCACGATTTGGTCACTCTTAAGTTAGGATATATGATTTGATTCAATAAACTATTTTTCTGATTAAGATTACTTTGTTTTGATTTCATTGGCTATTATAACTAGCTACATGTTTTGTAGCCAGTTAGAAAAATTCAAATTGCTTGATTTGACAATTCAAAACATATCTAAAATCTTCCCATTTTTATTTGTTTTCAGGAACCCATGATTTCCAAGGATATATGAGACACTGTTGAGATCTCCCAGCCATATCAACTTTGTGTTTTTAGTAAATAGATTAGGTTGTTGGTATTTTTATTCAGTGAAATCAGGATGGTTGCATCCCCCATATTTTTGAAACAGATTTGATATTATCAACAAAAAACCTTGTTGTTCCTGGAACCTATATAAGCATGCTATTTTGTAAACATGGATCATCTCAGCCTGGGGAAAGACTATGGATTTTTCATTTACAGACTTGAATGAAATACAATACTCGTCACAGCTTTAGCTTTTCTGTATTGTGTTTTTATTCAAGTCATGTTTATTTCAATTTGTGATTAGATTATGATTGCTTTCGCTGTCCTGGTTTACTACAAGTTGGTATAATAAAAGTTTATATATTATCCATGTTTCATGTTCCAGATTTAACACACAGTAATCATTTTGTTCAAACTTGAATTAAGAGATTTATCTTTATCTTTGATTGAACATTTATACACAAGTTCTCATAGCAGGATTTGTCTTAATGTGGCTGCTTGTAAAATTATGAGATTGTTGTGATCGTATATTTTATGTGTTATGTCATTCGAACTTTATCATTGTTGCTTAACATTTATGAGAAACAATTTCAAGATCTGTTGCAGGCTTACCTCATCAGATAAGGTGACTGGATGCTACATATCAAACAGATATTGGATGCGATAACAAGTCAGCTTGTTATTTGATTTCATTAGTATAATAGATATAGAAGTTCCCTGTAGTTAAAACATTTTTACCATCTATTATTTCTTTTGTTTAATTAGAGAGCTTGATATTCGATTTCGTTTGTATAAACATTATAAGAAAACAAATCAAAAAGATTAGATAATAGCTTTACTGTTGTTTAAAAAATCAAACTGCATTTGATTTTCACGGATTTAGATTAAAATTCGTATTTTGTACATATTATATATATTAGAAATAGAATCATTTATATATATTGTGAATATGATAAGTAGAATTATTTCATAAATATTAATTAGTTAAACTACAAATGTATATTAGATGTGTGTATATTTTTTAGTGATTGTCATTTATTAGATCCTTGTTTTTCCTTTAGTTATTTTTTCTCTTTCTTTAGGACTTAGATCGGCCAACGGAGCTGCTAAACCTGTCGGAGTGGATTAATCCAAATGACTTGGGTTAATTAGACAACCCCGGACCAGATTCACTCCTCCAGATGATGAGCAGTCAATTTCGCCCGTCAACAAATGGCGCTAGAAGGAGGGCCGACTGACAAGATGGCATTGTAGAAGCCTTTATTTTAAATGTATTCAATTCCCCCATGGCTCCCCAAATCACTATGTTGGAACATGCTTTCAACTTCTCATTACCCGATATTCCCAACGAGACAGTCTCTCGCTTGTCCAAACTCACCTTTGATGGTGGAGGCAATACATCTGCTAAAGACCACCTTAACAAGTTTTGGTGCAAATGCATCAACCATGACATCTCGGATTTAAGAGTTTTATGCAGACTGTTCGCTTTTACTTTTAGAGGTCGGATTAAACATTGGTTTGAATCCTTTCTAGCATGTCACATTTTTTATTGGTTTCAATTTGTAGATGAGTTTCTATATTCTTTTGAAATTTATGATTTCGATCAATTATGTGAAGAATTTCATACTTTGCTAATCAACGACGATTCATCTTCAGAAGACTTTTTTACAAGAGTCTATCATATCCTCTGTAAATTTAATCTCGATGACATGTCATTTTCATTAAATCTCTTCGATGATGCTTGCATCCCTTCCATCTAGTCATATTCAATCACGAATGAAGAACCAATTGCAAATCCTATCACTCAACTGCAAGAACAATTCTCTTCACAAGAAGAGAAGAATCCTTCCGACAATGTTGAACAAGCTAGGGAGGTAGAATCTATTGACCAGGTTCTTATTGACAACCAAATTGGTTTTTCCTCTGGATCATTGTATTTTCAGTCTACGACCAGTATGGAAGAAGATTCGTTTCTGGCTCAAGGTGAATATCCTCATTCTTGTAACTCATGCTCTAATCAATATTTAAAATCAGTCATTGAAGAACACTTAAGCAATGGAAATCATCTTGAATGTTCTAGTACTCCTATGAAACTGATTAGAGAAGAAGATATGCAACTAGAAGAAGAAACCTTAAACCTTCATCCTCAAAATGCACTTTGTTCACAGGAAAGACTAGATATTTGTCACATAAATTTTGAATTATCTATCACACAGAAGGCAAATCCAGATGACCATATTATGTTGAGGAATTCATCACCAAAACAGAGTAAGAGTTTTAAAGAAAGTGAAGAGAAATGTCTTGAGAATACCATTGTTAAGTATCGTAGTTCAAGAGATTCTTTTCATGTGCTTATTTCTAATTCCTTTTATTTTTTATATCCTGATCTATTCCTAGACTCTATTGGACTTGACATCTTACCTACAACATTCTACTCTTTTCTGCCACAATCATATCCTTTCAATATGCTAAATTTTGGTGAAATTAATTCCAAACCTAACATTGATAAAGTTGGATTTGACGCTTGTTCGCTTTCATCACTCACATGGGAAAAGGACATGTTGTGAGATGATTTTATACAGTTTATTGTTGAAAAAGACAATGTGTTATATCTGATAGAGATAAAACATTCTACGTTGCATATCCACTCTTTGATCAACTCGAATTTTAATGTTTATACTTCACATTTTGAAATGATCAATCTCATAAAAGGAAGCATTCAAACCAATGATCTGACTGACGTCACAAATCCTCTTATGATGATTTCCCCATCGATATATTCATTTCATCAAAGTCATGGTTTGCATCCTCATTTTTGTGACAAAATATTAGGATGGTTTGAATATTCATATATAAAAAAAATTCATAATAAAGATAAAGTTTTTCTTGCTTTCTTTTTACCTAAGTATCTTGGAAGTAGGTGTGACATATTTCTTTTAGATCCTCCATGTGAAGAAGTTAATGAACAATTAGAGAATTGTCAGGAGGTTGGGGCATTTCAACCTTGGTTGATGGTTATTTTGTTTCCTCGTAATCTTGACAATTTTTTTAAACTTACTTACAGTCACCCTTATCACGACAAGATTGGACAATGGCTAGAGGATTCATACAACAAGAATATTCAAGAGAATGGTAAGATCATGCTTACTTTGTTTTTAGATGATGATTATGAAGGTAAGTTTGATATGTTTCTATCATTTTTTGATATATTACCATGCTAATTAGTAATGCTTGATTTTGTTTCCATTGCAGGATTGGAGTTACTCCGATGGCTACATTGGAAGCATGACTTCACATAGTATTCTGATTTGTTTAGTAGTTAGGGTAGGCTTAGGAATAGGTTTTCTTTCAGTTTTATTTATTACTATTCCTCCTTGTAATAATGCAGTCATGAACGCAAGTAGGCGCACCACGAGAACCATAATACGACTGTTGTCAAGGAAGTCCACTTGATCCTTTTCTCTTTGCTTTTCGTTGAATATTTATTTTCAAAAAACGCAGTATCGACATGAAAATCTTAATTGGAGAATAAAGAGATCTAAATCATAAATTCAACCCTGACCCAAGGTACCATGAGTAGGACTTCTTTCACATCAAACAAGATTTTTCTACTTTCTTTCAGTCTCCCAAGGGATTTTTTGCATGATGTGTTCAGATACACCTTCTGTACATATTTTTTATTTTTTTTGGATTTCTTTGCTTTCCAATTTTTCTTCGTCGGTGTGTTTTGTTTTCATTTTAGTTCATTGGTCCTTTTGAGTCGAACATCCCTATTTTACAGTCTAGCTCAGACAAAGAGAAACATAATGCTTCATCTCGAAAATAGCTATCAAAGGCTGTTGGAACATCTATTGTTGTCCTTCTCTGAAATTGTAGGCTGGTTGAAGGTGTCTTTTGTCTGAAAGTTGATTCCTCGGTTGCGATCTTCACTTGAAAGTATTCATGAATATCTTTAAAAGGTCTCTTTACACTATCCCTTCTCTTTAAGAAATAAACTCAATGGCATCTCCTCGTCCTTGAAGATTGGTTCTATTAATGAACTTTTTTTCAGATCTTGATGAAGGTTTGCTAGAAAATTTAAAGGCCTGTGGAAATATTAAGTTGTGTTAAGAAACTAGAATTTTCAGCATCACCCCACTCTATTGAATATCTTTAAAACTATATCAGAATGTGAATAAATTCTCAGAGAGTAGTGGGAAGTGATTGTAAGCCTGCCAGGACACTGAATAGGTCTGCTGGCAGCGGGTAAATGCATGCATGACACCAAGATAACTTCGTCGGGGTTCTAAACAGGCCTGCTAGCAACAAAGCAATGTCAGGTATAAGAAAATTCTCAGGTATGAACTTTGTGTTGGCCATAAGCATCCTTCGTTCTCATTTGAAATTTCTTGGATAGGATACATACGTCAGAGTGGGTTAATTGACATCCCTGGTAAGGCTATGAATGCCTGCTGGCAGCAGTGGCCCTATCAACAATATTAGAGACATTAAATTAAACATCGTGTCTTTCTTTTGCTAAGTTTGTCACCAGGTTTCATTATTTAAACGAAAGGTATCTAAAACTAGGTTGCGTCTTGTTTTTTTTTAAAGATGTTCAAATAACCTTGCAATTGTTATTCGATTTGAAGTCTTTCAGATTTCTCTAGCCTGAACTCATTTGTATTACAGAGATAACTTCTTCTCCCAGCATGTCACCATTGTTAGTAGCAATAATATAATTTCTATTGTTTGTAAGTTGCCTACACAGGGTCTCTAAATTATCATTACTCGTCGTGAGCATTCTCACTAAAAGACACTTGTCACTTGTCACTTTTTACATATCTTCTTTTACGATTTTTGTTTTCATGACTATAAGCATGAAAACTCGCAGCTGGAATTGACATTTTGTTTTGATTTGTGATTAAAGGAAGACTTCTCATGTGGTTTAGTATAGCATTGTCATATTTTTGCTATGAACATGATTGTTCTCCTTGTTTATAACCCCTTGGTTCTAAACATGCCTTGGTTTCATAAGTAAAAGACCTCCATTCATTAATATTCAATTGATATAGATAGAGTTTTGATCCATGAAACTTTGAATTATTCAATTGTTATTCAATGCACTTACCTTTGTGATTAATCTATGAATGCATGTACTATGGTTTTCAAAGTGCTCTAATCCTAATATGTGACCAATGCCAAGGTGGCATACAAAGTACAGCATGCCATTACTCTTTTGTATGGTCTCGAGCTTCACGATTTTGTTCCCACACATGGTGATTAATGCCTCTGCCTACCATTTGAACTGTCATAGCATTGTTTTGTTGAGGCTCGGGGCTATGGCTCTCTGGATTTTTATCAAACCCTACCTGTGAGTTTTGTGTTGATTCCCTTCTGTTTTCCATGGCTCCAGTGGTAAGGATCGAGCCAAATGGCATCCAAACCCTGCTATCATATGATAACGCCAAGGATGATTTAGAAAGGAACGGTTGGCATTTGTTCATCGAAAAATTTAAGGGTTTCAATCTTCAAGTTGCCCAAGATTTTTCCTTGACCTTCGATGGCTTCAGGGAAAAGATCGGTCTGTGCAATTGGAAGTAACTAAAGAGTTCTTAAGCTAACCCCGTAATTTCCTGTCAGAGACACGTTTTTGCGTGAGCTATTTTGAGCAAACAGTTTTGAATTAGATCAAACCCTTGAAAACCCAGAACCGAAATGAGCCCTTTTACCTTCATCATGTGCAGTTTCCCCAGAAATTGGATCGTTCCAGAGATATAGCTCATCCTTTAGAGGTCAAATATCAGATTTTCTTTCTGGCACAAGTGAGCGTTTTGGTCTGTTTGCAAGTGTTGAAACGTTTGTGACCTCTCCAGGCCTGTGCATTAGCATCCCACAACACCCCTCTCACTCGTCCAACCATGTGTCTCAGCCTCCTACTGTGAACCCTTGATCAATCCAAAGGATATTCAACTAGTCTGTCAACAAGTTATACATCTATAGGACATGTGATATTTAAAAAAAAAACATAGAAGCAACTACAGCCATAATGATTCGATTTGATTTCATGATCAGAGGTATGATTTTGTTTAATTTTAGCACGATTTGGTCACTCTTAAGTTAGGATATACGATTTGATTCAATAAACTATTTTTCTGATTAAGATTAGTTTGTTTTGATTGCATTGGCTATTATAACTAGCTACAGATTCTGCAGCCAGTTAGAAAAATTCAAATTGCTTGATTTGACAATTCAAAACATATCTAAAATCTTCCCATTTTCATTTTTTTTCAGGAACCCATGATTTCCAAGGAGATATGAGGCACTGTTGAGATCTCCCAGCCATATCAACTTTGTGTTTTTAGTAAATAAATTAGGCTGTTGGTATTTTTATTCAGTGAAATCAGGGTGGTTGCATCCCCCATATTTTTGAAACAGATTTGATATTATCAACAGGAAACCTTGTTGTTCCTGAAACCTATATAAGCATGCTATTTTGTAAACATGGATCATCTCATCCTGGGGCAAGACTATGGATTTTTCATTTACAGACTTGAATGAAATATAATACTCGTCACAGCTTTATCTTTTCCGTATTGTGTTTTTATTCAAGTCATGTTTATTTCAATTTGTGATTAGATTATGATTGTTTTCACTGTCGTGGTTTACTACAAGTTGGTATAATAAAGGTTTATATATTATCCATGTTTCATGTTCCAGATTTAACACACAGTAATCATTTTGTTCAAAATTGAATTAAGAGATTTATCTTTATCTTTGATTGAATGTTTATACACAAGTTCTCACAACAGGATTTATCTTAATGTGGCTGCTTGTAAAACTATGAGATTGTTGTGATTGTATCTTTTATGTGTTCTTTCATTCGAACTTTATCATTGCTGCTTCACATTTATGAGAAGGAATTTCAGGATCTGTTGCAAGTTTACCTTGTCAGATAAGGTGACTGGATGCTACACATCGAACAGATATTGGATGCGATAACAGGTCATCTTGTTATTTGATTTCATTAGTATAATAGATATAGAAGTTCCCTGTAGTTAAAACATTTTTACCATCTATTATTTATTTTGTTTAATTAGACAGTTTGATATTCGATTTCTTTTGTATAAACATTATAAGAAAACAAATCAAAAAGATTAGATAATAGTTTTACTGTTGTTTAAAAAATCAAACTGCATTCGATTTTCACGGATTTAGATTAAAATTCGTATTTTGTACATATTATATATATTAGAAATAGAATCATTTATATATATTGTGCATATGATATGTAGAATTATTTCATAAATATTAATTAGTTAAACTACAGATGTATATGAGATGTGTGTATATTTGTTAGTGATTGTCATTTATTAGATCCTTGTTTTTCCTTTAGTTATTTTTTCTCTTTCTTTAGGACTTAGATCATCCAACAGAGCCGCTAAACCCATCGGAGTGGATTAATCCAAATGGCTTGGGTTAATTAGACAACCCTGAACTAGATTCACTCCTCCATTTGACGAGCGGTCAATTTCACCCGTCAACATGGGTGAATGGTGATAAACCCCCATGGGTTGTATGATGGTTGGTAAAACTCTTGGGGTGGAAAGAGATATACCAAGAGATGGGGTAGGGTGACCAAGGACTGGACTAACCTTGTAGCTAGGGGAAAATGATGGGTGGAATTTTGATAATGGTGGTGAATGAAAGGGTGGTGGTATAGATGACCCAATAGTGGATGAAGCAACCTGGATACATATTTATAATATTTTTATTAGTACAAAAAAGTAAAATTAAACCAAAAAAATATAACAAATTTCACATTTAAAGAATATTTAACTCAATACATGATACTTGTGAAGGTGGTGACTTGTTCATCCTAGGTGGACATGGCTCATCATCCTATGGTATCGCAACCGGTAAACACAAGAACATTATATTTGAGGATGATAGAGAATAAACAAATCATTGTGATGAATTTATTGAAGGTGACATAGACATGTGTATGTGGTACACCAAATGAGCCATCTCCCACTACTGTTGCATCTACCAATGTAGAGGGTCTTCTATATGGGTGTAGAAACTGGAAAACATCATAAAAATTATATATATATATATATATATATATATATATATATATATATATATATATATATAATCATGAAGAATGTGGATATGGTCAATATACCGACCTCTCATGTCCACTAACCTCCATTGGCCCATAACAAATATGCTCACAACTTGAGCATCTCTAAGGCTCACATGAATTCTTGCTTTGTCCATGTGCCCTCTCTTGAATGTAGTCTACTACAGGGATTGAATGTTTATCCTCTGTACCAATGTCATAAGTAGGCACCTCTTTCCAAGATAGTGCTAAAAAACTCCCATGTCGCACTAGGCTTCGAGTCAATGCTGATATTGATAATTGTTTCTGCATGATTACTTCCACGATGGGAGGATGTTGAGAAGGGTGGTTAGGCCTTCACATGGGAGGACAAGGTCCTATAACTAGGTCACACCTAGTATTCTCTATGTCCTATGAAAACCCACAACCCATCCCCTAGAATTCGATGTCAAAGTAGTTAACATGGTGACCAAAAATAAACTCTACCCATAATTTCCTGTGGAAATATAGAGGCACCTCCCTATTAATGTAGGGAGGTTTGTAAAACACCATAAACCATGTATACAACCAATTTTCCTTAAACTATTGGTGGATGCACCAATCCATACAAATATGTCTCGTTTTTTATTGGTGGATGTAGTCCCGATCTAGGATCAATGAACTGTGACATCAATTCTTGTTTTGTAATATTCAAGTATATCACTTGGTTTTTGTTGATATCAATCCGGCAATACTCAGAAATCCTATCCCTGTGTTAGCATCGGAAGTCACTCTTGGATTGCTTGCAGGAGCAGAGCCCGACACCCATCAGTTTAATGTCACAATTTGTTCATAAAGGGATGATCAAATGGAGATAAAGGCTCGAGGAGATATCACTCTAACTCGGGGACTGGGTCTAGTACGTAAAGAACAAAGGAGGTCTAGAATCCTAACTTCATCCAGTGGGTTGATTAAAAGATGAGAAGGTGGAGGACTTAGTAAGAAAGGTGAACAAACAACTTTGGGCAACAAGCTTTCGACAGTTTGCAGAAGAAAGACTCTGAATGCAAGATCCGCTTGGTTCAGGGTCTCAAGAAACTGAAAGGGGACTTGACTGGATCCTCCAATTCCAAGTCACTCAGCGCTGGGAAAATCACAGGAACCGATTAGAGACTACGTAACCATTACAGTGATCCATTACAACATCATCTTATAATAGCTACAGCTCGACTGGATCCTCCAATTCCGAGCTGCTCTAACACAATGTAACAAAGACATGAAAGAAACCGGCATTCATAAGGCAAGAAATCTCAAAATTTCAGAAATAACCAGAAAACAGTGCTTCATTAAACTTTTACAACCAGGAGCTTTGCTCAACCATCGATCCTTTACAAAATGGAAAAAACGCCTACATATACTTGGAGCTGACTCAGGCGCTAAAGGCGCGATCATATCATGAATTCAATGCTTGACGTTGAAGAGCTTCTCTATTAGGATGGGCTGTCAGTCTGCCTCAATCAAATCTGTCCTCTACTCCCCTGTCATACGCCTCCTTAATTCAGCATGGCTCGCGCCAGGGGGTAGCTGAGCCCTTTGAATATTGAACTGGCATGTGCAGGTTCCTCTGGTGAGTTGGAGACTCAGCGTGGCTTTCCTGAAGAGAACCGGTACAAGGTACCCTCCTGGGTAAATTTTAGCCGGGACCTCCATACTCTGCAATAAATGGGTGACGCAAGGCTTCACCCACCCTCTTTCTCCTTTTCTGCTGAGCCGAATCGACTCTTTAGATCCCCGAGTGGAATCTCTGATGAAAACCCGACCCAGTCCACAGGTCTCTTCTTCCTTCCTCACGGTCTCATGTACTTCACTGTGACTTTTCCCTGACTCTGTATCGGGTTTCGGGGTTTCGCGTTCATTGTTGTCAAGATTTCTTGACCCTTTGAACTCCCAATCATCGATTCTCCTATGAGCACTCTTTTTCCCTTATCCCCTCCTGGCTAGGCTCAGGTCCATACGACCATGCGTCCACAAGACCGCAGCCTTGTGTCTCCCGTCAGGGTTTCAGCCTTCCTACCGTCGGGAATTTCTAACCCTTATAATTTTCAATCCCCGAATTACCGATGCGTCCGCGTATGGGTTAGCCCTCCTGGCTATACTATGGCCCTATGTGACCACATCAACAACTCTCATTGGGGTTTCGGGTTTTGCGGTGCCGAGGTGCACATGTATCCGGAACTCCTAATCCTCCGATCCCCAATACGCTCCTTCACGTGCTGGCCCTTCCGGCTCAGCTCCCGCTCATATGACCTACTCCCATGACCACAACCTTATTCCTTAGGGCTACGGGGTTCACAAGTTAAAGATGCATGAACTCCTTGCTTCCGAGATCTCTGATATCCTGATAGTCGATGTGAGATGCCACCTGTCCTCCTCGTCGACTCTTCTGGGGTCCACCTTCGTCACGATCGGGAAATCATGCATCGCGATTTTGAAGTGCATGAATCACTCATCCTCGAGATCCCCGATATCCTGATGGCTTCAACTCCGATGGACGCTTCCCTATCAGGACCCTCCCCGATAACGTTGATCTCCTGCCACGCGTCCTTTCTATATGGATGGTCCCTATTAACTCTCGGGGATTCAGGACTTTAACTATCTTGTTTCTATTTCTTGTCCCGAGACAAGAATTATCGCTAACATTAGGCTCCATGGGTGATAGAGTCATCCCTGCGATGCTCTAAGAACTCCTTCCGTAGCTTCAGTGCCTTGCTGTTGGGCTATGGAGTCATGCTCAAAACATCCCGCTGCTGAAAATACAGGCCGAAAAATAAAAGTAACAAAATAAAGCTACATTATCAAAGGATCTTATTTATACACAATCCTAAACTAATAAAATATTCTACATGGGCTAGGTGAAAGAGAACTTCCACCATAGCCATTCAAGCAGCTTCCTGGATAGAAGCTCCTTTCTTTTGTCGATGATCACCAGCAGATGGTGTAACCGTGACAGTAGAATGGCTACACTCTTCAACTCCTCCTTACAAGCTGGAGTTGAGATGAAATAGGGCGGCTCCAAGGCATAGGGGAAATTCCACTCCATGTATTTGCTGACAAGGTCATCGAATGAGTGGCCATTTCCGATGAATTGGCGAAATACAGCCTCTTTTGCTACACAGTTTTTCACACGTGGCCGAATGTCTCTGATAACCACAGGCGGGTGAATAACTGAAGTAGGATCATTGATCTCAGGTGGTGGCTACTCACTAATTGGCTCTGCGCAGTCTGTAAACTGCATCTTTGACTGCTCCTCTTGTTCTTCTGGTGCCTCTTCTTGGCTCTCCCAAGGGTCAGAGTCGTAATCATCATAGATAGGACTTGTGGGAAAGCTCTACTTTTCAATTTGCTGCTCAGGGGGGTTAATTTCCTCACATTGTCTTTCATTTGTGAACAGAGGAGAAGGCTTTGCAGTCTTCTCTTGGAAATCTAGCATATCGAGCTCAAAATCTAATTCATAACTGTCATAAGTGGTCTGGATGCTCTGACAAGCAAAAGGTGATGTCAGGCTCTACTACTCCTCTTCCAGATAATCATCGAAGTCGGGGGGAGACAAAGCTTCTCCAACTTGTAGAAATGGAACTATCCCCCACTCCTTCGTTTCGACCCCGAATATAAACACATTGTGGGAAATATCGTGAAGGGAAAGAGAGAAATCCTCTTCCACAACTACCTCTTTATTGCTTTGATCTGAGACAGCAAGCTCATCGGAGGTGGATGCCAACTCATCTAATAAATCTTCAACAATCTCTTCAAAAGAGTTGCTCAGAGCATCTGCCTCAAGGACTGGAAAATCCTCTGCACAATCTTCATATTTCAACCCTTCTAATTGGGCAGAGAAATATTTCACCTGCTCTATCAGCTTACTCAAGGTGCCATCCTCCTCCCTGGTAACTTTATCAATTTCATAACCTGCCTCGGATGCAGATGAATGGGGAGGAGAAGGGATTGAGTTCTGATCCAGGTCATCAAGATCCTCCCCATAGCTTTCGTCAGAAACAACTTTCTCTTGTATAGAGTTGTGGTATCCCTCACAACAATTATGACAAATTAACTCAGGGGGATATAGCCTCTGAAAATAGGTGGTGAAAGCTACATGAAAATCACTAAGCGAAGAAATGGTAGCCGGGGGTAAAGAATGATACCATTTACGTGCATCCCCTACTAACGAGAACATGAACATTTTCAGTAATACATCCTCATGATGTATCTCCCACTGATGCATGAGTTCATGAAACTCACTGAGGTGCTGAGCCAGGTTGTCCTCTTTACATTTTCCAAATATTGGCAAATAATTGCCCCATTCATCCATAGAGGGGACAACATTAGGAAAACCAGGAATAGCAGAGAAATTAAGAGTAAACCTGCGAGCAAGGATTTTCTCCATATCGAACCAGTGGAGTCGTCAATCGATCCTTGAACCATGGAGTCACCAGGTGAAAGATGTGCAGCTTCAAGTGTGTCTGGTCCTTGTTCACCACAAAAGGCCAGATCTTAACATTGTCGTTACCCCAGGAAGCTTCTCAGGCTGAGAAAGTAGCCGCTGAAACCTTCTCGAGAAAGCTCCTCTGGGTCAGCTTTCAGGTGTGTCAACAGTGGCGACAACTGAAATAGTAAAGTGGAAACAATGGATTCGCCACAGTGGAGTCACCAGGTGCACAATAGCAATCTGAATAATTATGATTTCTGATGCACCTTCAGAATCAGTTGATCGTTGTCATTCTGCCCAGGGAAAATCTTCAACTTCGTCCCCGGCAACGACGCCAAAAATGTTAGCGTCGGAAGTCACTTCTGGATTGCTTGCAGGAGCAGAGCCCAACACCCATCAGTTTAATGTCATGATTTGTTCATAAAGGGACGATCAAATGGAGATAAATTCTCAAGGAGATATCACTCTAACTCGGGGACTGGATCTGGTACGTAAAGAACAAAGGAGGTATGGAATCCTAACTTCAGCCAGTGGGTTGATTAAAAGATGAGCAGGTGGAGGACTTAGTAAGAAAGGTGAACAAACAACTTTGGGCAACAGGCTTTAGGCAGTTTGCAGAAGAAAGACTCTGAATGCAAGATCTACTTGGTTCAGGGTCTCAAGAAACTGAAAGGGGACTTGACTGGATCCTCCAATTCCAAGTCACTCAGCGCTGGGAAAATCATAGGAACCGATTAGAGACTCCGTAACCATTACAGTGATCCATTACAACATCATCCTATAATAGCTACAGCTCGACTGGATCCTCCAATTCCGAGCTGCTCTAACACAGGGTAACAAAGACATGAAAGAAACTGGCATTCATAAGGCAAGAAATCTCAAAAGTTCATAAATAACAAGAAAATAGTGCTTCATTAAACTTTTACAACCGGGAGCTCTGCTCAACCATCGATACTTTACAAAATGGCGAAAACGCCTACATATACTTGGAGCTGACTCAGGCGCTGAAGGCATGATCATATCATGAATTCAATGCTTGACGTTGAAGAGCTTCTCTATCAGAATGGGTTGTCAGTCTGCCTCAATCAAATCTGTCCTCTGCCTCCCTGTCATACGCCTCCTTAATTCAGCATGGCTCGCGCCAGGGGGTAGCTGATCCCTTTGAATATTGAATTGGTGTGTGCAGGTTCCTCTGGTGAGTTGGAGACTCGGCGTGGCTTTCTTGAAGAGAACCGGTACAAGGGACCCTCCTGGGTAAATTTCAGTCGGGACCTCCATACTCTACAATAAATGGGTGACACGAGGCTTCACCCACCCTCTTTCTCCTTTTCTGCTGAGCTGAAGTGACTCTTTAGATCCCCGAGTGGAATCCCTGATGAAAACCCGACCCAGTCCATAGGTCTCTTCTTCCTTCCTCACGGTCTCTTGTACATCACCGTGACTTTTCCCCGACTCAATATCGGGTTTCTGGGTTTTGCGTTCCCCGTTGTCAAGAGTTCTTGACCCTTTGAACTCCCAATCACTGATTCTCCTATGAGCGCTCTTTTTCCCTTAGCCCCTCCTGGCTAGGCTCAGGTCCATACGACCATGCGTCCACAAGACTGCATCCTTGTGTCTCCCGTTTGGGTTTCGACCTTCCTGCCAACGGGAAATTCTAACCCTTAGAATTTTCGATCCCCGAATTACTGATGCACCTTCTTATGGGTTAGCCCTCTTGGCTATACTATGGTCCTATGTGACCACAACAACAACTCTCATCAGGGTTTCGGGTTTTGTGGTGTTGAGGTGCACATGTATCTGGAACTCTCGATCCTCCGATCCCTGATACGCTCCTTCACACGCTAGCCCTTCCGGCTCAGCTCCCGCTCATATGACCTACTCCCGTGACCACAACCTTATTCCTCGGGGCTATGGGGTTCGCGAGTTTGAGATTCACAAACTCCTTGCTTCCATGATCTCTGATATCCCGATAGTCGATGTGATATGCCACTTGTCCTCCTCGTTGACTCTTCTGGGATCCACCTTCATCACGATCGGGAAATCGTGTATCGTGATTTTGAAGTGCACGAATCACTCGTCCCCGGGATCCCCGATATCCCAATGGATTCAACTCCGATGGACGCTTCCCTATCAGGACCCTCCCCGATAACGTTGATCTCCTGCCACGCATCCTTTCCAGATGGACGGTCCCTATTAACTCTCGGGGATTCAGGACTTTCGCTTTCTTGTTTCTATTTCTTGTCCCGAGACAAGAATTATCGCTAACACCCTGTATTCAAAAATACTGGTTAATTCCCTTTGGGAACTTGTAATGGACGATACAATGACATCCAATGAAGTGACCAATGAAAATCGGCTAAGCTCTCTTGTACTCTTTAAGTCTTGGACAATTGATATGAGAGACAACAATCCTTCATCAATTTATTTGTTTACGTTTGTCAGTTGTGGGTTGGGGTTTTGAGTGCCTTCCGGAGGTTGTGTCAGGTTTTGGTTCTATGCACATTCTATCTTAATTATTGTGCTTCAATTTAATAATGGAGTTTATATAAATTAAGTTGATTTTTTAAATTAACTTAGAAAATTAAACAATACAATAAATTATATAGTTTAGGAAATGAAAAAAACAAGAAATTAATGTGAATAAATACCTGGCTCCCTCCAAGACGGCATTAGGATCCTTTGGAAACTTTGTCAGCAAATTCCCTCCCTCCAATTTTCTCAACACTTTGTAAAGGCACAACACGGTGGTCGAATGGGCTAAAAAAAAGTGTTGTAAGCCCTTTTAATTGGGCCCAATAGGAGCACGTTCCCATTACTAAGAATGTGCATGTGGTCTTAGGAATATGCATTTGTTCTTAGTAATGTGAATGTGTTCCTGCCCACGAGCCTATGTGGCATCATGGGTGGTGGTTTATGGTTTGTCAAACCTATCACATCAGGAGCACGTGCATGTTCATAGGAATGCACACACGTTCCTACGTGAGAACGTTCATGCTCACCTAATTACAACTTTTTTCCATCAACATCATGGACATGCCCCTATAATTTTTATCATTTCATATGTCAGGTAAATATAGGAAAAATAAAAGAATTTTTTTTTTATTAAAACAAAATTTCAGACTTCTTGTTGATGTGTCATATTGATGACCTATCATCACCTTGGCCTGGTTCTTGGCCATACATCCCAAGTGCTATAACACTGATATGATACCACTCTAAAACACAACCGACCCCCTAATTTTTGTTAGGATGGTAGGATGTTCAAATTTTCTCTTCTTATCCATGAATTTAACTTTGATTCTGAGATCAAATTTCAATTCTACTCCTCAAGATCTTTCTAATGACTGTAACCATACTCATATGCAAGATTTGGATATAAATGTATGGCCTCTTAAAGTTTCTTAGGAACTACTCAAAGGTGATGTCATCATATCCACGTGGCATCCACATGAGCCTACTTCACTCATCTAGCTGACAAGGACCTGATGTCTCACAGGGTTGAAGAAACTGTATAGGGGTTCTCACCATCAGACACAAGCCATTAGACTTTCGAAGACTGCAATACCATCAGACATTTTCCATCAGCCTCATCCAATAAGGATATCATTTTAACATGCCTCATGGTTTATATGAAATTTACAACTCTCAATACTATCAAACTCTCTCCATTAGGTTCACCCATCAAGAAAATATTTGTGAACAATTCCTTCTTGAAAAAGTATTCTCGCAAGCGATCTCATGAATGGGATTTCTCGAAATATGACTCCCAATTATAGGATGTCACTTGTCTCTTAGCCATAGGCTATCACCCCTCCTCTTCGAAATGTCAAGTTACCATGAGAATCCCCAAATGAGTCTTTCCAAAAAAACATGTTCATCTGCAAGATAAAAAAGTGGAAAATTCACACTGATCAACAATCCATATCTTTAGCGGATTTTTAAGTTGCATGGCCCTTTTTAATGGGGTAACCTAATTTTGTCAAATGTAACAGCTCAAATATATATGATCTAACGACCCATATCCATTTCATGCTTAAAGGTGAATGTTAGTTAATCAAGTCACTCATTTCAAACTCACCTCTTCAGAATGTGAAGTTATCAAGCTTAAAATCTTCCCGAAAATGCTTTTGCTGAAATATTTGACGATTGAGATCAACCATGATCAATGGTCCTCGTTCTTTTTGGGATTAGAAGTTCTTGAATAATAACAGGCCCCTCCCTTCATCCAAAATTTACCAGGGATTGGAACCTATCCTTTCCACATGGAACCTACCCTTTGCTTCATGATTTTAAGGTTTCATTATGTCGGGGTTATGTATAGTATAGGTTTTGTCGCCACATTTAAGCACACCAAGGGTTATCCAAAGTCTGTATTTTCACTCAAAAATCCTTTACAAATTTTTTTTGGATCCCCACTTATCTATGCAAACTAGTTAAGGGTTTTGATAGGTCTGTGTTCCCACGTCAAGGTTACATCCTCATGGTTCCATTACAAGTTATAGAGGAAGATGGTTTTGACGATTTGATTCCTCTATAAAAATGAGCTTCCTAAGGTCACATAGCACGAGCCTAAAATATGAACCTTTCTCTTGCCAACTCTTGGGTTGTGTAAATTCAAGGAAAAAAAAATGATCCCTTTGAGTGAATAGACTCTTCACTCAATTCAGGTCATTCTCAGATATTTTTTCATGTAATTATAGGCCATCAACCTAAACATTGAAAAGAAAAATAATTCAACATGAAAATTTTACCCATCATATAGGAAATTACACAATCATACATTCCATTCATTTTTCTCAAGAATTTATATAAGTTCATGAATTACAAACATGCACATTTATTCAGACCATTAACTATACAGAGCACATATTTGAAACTTATATGTTCATAAAACTACCAGCCAATCCAACTGAATGAGGGTGAGTCATTTTCCACCCAACCATAGGCTCTATTGCACTATGCTCTCTACAACAGATCACCTTCATTCTAGACCATGATACCACTAGGGTAACTTAAATTTATTTAGAAACTTTGGGTTGGGTGTGAAGGCCACACTCCTTCACAGGAAATAAACAACATGAATCCTTTGCACCCACAAAGTCAAGGCCACCATGAGCTTCCTAGATGCCTTCCCAACTAGATTTCCTCCACACAAGGGAGTCCCTTCACTTATACATGGTCCCTCAAAACCCTCCCCTTACCAGTTTCTGTTTCCATCCAACAAGCATCAACTTGTGACATTCTATATCCAAGTCAGGTTCAATATTTCTCTGCTCAAATTTCATAGAAAGGTAACAAACACACTCGCTTTACTTTGATACACCAGGTAGTTTCAATACTACTTGTCTGATACCACTTTGTATCAGTTCTCTCGTAGGAAAAAAATCATCCTTCCCACATGAATTCCTCTGGAGACACGTGCCTTCCTTTTTCTCTACTCTCCCTTTTTTTCCTGCCAGACCTCTCTTCTCTCCAATCCCTTGTCAATTTTTTCTTCCTTCTCTAGAAGGTTCATGGTTTCCCTTTCTTATGTCAGAGGAGTTCATGGTAAATTATGGAGGAAAAGGAGGCACTAGCGATACCCATCTCCCCATGCCTTATTCATTGTGGGTGGTTGTTTTCCCAACTACCAACTCCCTACATTAACTAATTTTTCGAAAAATGATAAAGAGGGAAATATCTTCAAAATATCACTTTTGGCAAAAAGGGTACTAAGGCTTTTAAGCAAGGTAAAATCCTTGACTAGTTCCCACTCATGGTATCATGGTCAATATCGGTGTTCCACCCTCCAATTAGTTGTTCATATATATATATATATATATATATATATATATATATATATATATATATATATATATATATATAT
>ML800030.1:103109-160143 GCA_009831015.1 Picea engelmannii
GGAAATATTGATCCATATTTAGGATTGAAATGAAATGAAACCACATATTTATAACATTAACACAAAGACACAATGAAAAATAACAGATATACAGTAAAACTTGACTTCTATTAAATAAGAAATATTTTGAAAACTGTAAAATGCATATTGAAAACAAGCTTGCTAAAATGGTGGCAACTTATCTCTAAGAAGAGATGTGACACCTATGTTTATTTGCAAGAATATGATTACAATGAGGCTTTGAAGGAATTTTTACAATAAAAATGAATGCCAAAACCCTATACATCCAAAAACCTAACCCTAGGAGATGAAGCACGAAAAGTCATGTGGGCCCCGTTGGGGTAAGTTAGTACAACAACTTCCCGAGGTCGTAACTTTTGCATACGATATTCGTTTAGGGATAACGATAGCTCGTTGGAAAGGTATTGATGAGGAAATTCATTTAGGGGGCTCAATCATATCCTTTGGCTATAATTGAGGTGCATGGTCGTGAAAAATCATCATTGAGGCCATCAAAATGGCCCCAAAAGTTCAAGAACCAAAAAACTGCTAAAAATAGTAAGTTGCCAAAAAATTGTTTTGAGCCAATTGAACAAGGTGGGTGGAGACCGAGATAATCCTGGATCAATCCTCTCCCCTTAGGAATCATTTTTCTCCAGTTCATTGAGTCCCCCCATTAGATGAGGAAATTTCTGCTGAATTTGGCCTCGGGTGAGCCACTTTCCTTGGTGTAGGAGTTTCCCTTCTTTGAGAACCTAATAAAGTTGGATCCTCTATTGGCGAGTTCCCTTGACCCGTGTGCCCATTATATGATCAGTTTAATCTTGTTCCATGCAGTCAAGGTTGATATCTATTGGTTTCAATTGTTCTTCTATCTCTGAGGTGTCTAATAATGGTGGAAAATAAGGTCGAAGGAGGTCCACATTGAAAAATCAGTGCAAGCCAAGGAAGAGGGGAAGGTTAAGCTCAAAATAATTGTTACCCACAACCTTGGTGATGGTATAGGGTCCATAACAAAATAGATAAATATTCTTATGAGGCCCTGTAAGGTGTTCTTTCTGCAAGTGAAACCAAACTTTGTCTCGTACCTGAAACTAGTGTGGCCCCTGGTGTTGATCATGGTGTTGCTTGTACTTGGTAATGGACTTCTGTAAAATATCCTGAACATGTTGGAAGATGTGCTAGATCCTCTCAATGAACCGGGTGTCTTTGTCAGCTCCAGTTGGAGCATGCAATGAGTATTCCTAGGTGGCCGCAAGGGGTAGTGCAACAACCATGGGACCCAATGGTTGAAATCCCAACCCCACCTGAAAGGGGTTGTGGTCAGCTGAGATATGCATGGCTATGTTGTAGCTATGTTGAACATAGGGAAGACTCTCATCCCAAGTGTTGTGGTGATTGGAATTGTACATGAACATGATGTGCATGATCATCTGGTTGACAACCTCGGTTTAGCCATTCGTCTAGGGGTTGAAAGCAGTGGACGTGGTGAGCTTGGTGTTCAATAGTGACCAGAGGCTTGACCATAATGTGTTGAGGAAAAATTTCTTTCAATCTGAGATAATGGTTTTTGGGATCCCAAAGTGTACCCACACTCGTTCAAAAAAGATCTTGGCAATGGCCTCTGTTGTGATGCTCTTCTTGTAGGCGGCCAAATTTCCATCTTGGAAAAGAAATCAACCACCAAAAAAATACATTCATTACCCCTCTTGGTGGACAGAAGGCCCAACATGTAGTCCATTGAGATGGATTTCCAGGGCCTGTCAAGAGTAGGAAGAGGATTTTACATGCCTTGTTTCTTAGTGGTCGTTTTGGCAATAGCATGGGCAATGCAAGACTGGATATACTTTCTGACATCATGTCAAAATTTCGACTAGTAGAAATGTTGTTGCAGCATTTCCAATGTCTTTTCCATGCTGAAGTGTCTTGCCACCTGACTATAGTGAAATTCCCAAATCATCTTCACTCGCTCACTTGATGGAACACATAGATGGCCCAGATGGCACAACAACCCATCCTGAAGTTGAAAATTAGTGGCAGTTGTGTTTGCACCCAAAATATGGTAGGTGTTGGCGAAGTCACGATCTGTCTCATAGAGGTGGGGCCATTCATAGGTCTCATGGTCATAAGAATCGAACACTGTAGTGAGTGTCGTACCTAGAGGTCGGCTGAGGAAATCAGTGACTCAGTTGGTACTTCCTATTTTATACTTGATATTGAGGTGGAATTGTTTCAAATATGTGGACCACTTCTGATGGAAATCATTCTACAATTTTCCTTGTGTCTGCATGAACTGAAACGACTTATGATCAGCATGGATGATTGTATCCTTCCCAAGAATGTAATACCACAACTAGCGATAGGATTACATAATCGATTACATTTATTTTTCGTAAGTAGGGTACTTATGGATGACATATAATAGTGTCTCACTATGATAGGCCACGGTGTGGCCATTATGAGTCATGGATATGCCCACAACATCGTCTGAAGCATATGTATCAATCTCAAAGGGTTGTTGCAGGTTAGGTAATGAAATCATTGGGGCAGAGCACAAGAACTACTTTAGATCATCAAATTATTTCTTTTGGGACATTCCCCACACAAATTTTTCCTTTCCACCACCCTTGGTTATTTGGTTGAGGGCCCATGAAATATGAGAGAATCCCAACACAAACCTTCGATAGAAATTGGCAAGGCCTAAGAAGCTTCGAAGCTCAGTGAGCGTGGTTGCGGATGGCCAGTCACAGATAACTTGGATATTGGTTGGATCAACATGCAAACGATGTGCATCAACAAGGTAGCTTAGGTAATGGACCATGTCCATGCCAAAGGATCATTTTTTCAAGTTGGCATATAGCTTTTGCTATCGCAGAGTGTGTAAAACCTATTGAATATGTTGCAAGTGTTATTCCCAAGTCTTGTTGTAGAAGAGGATGTCATCCATATACACCACCAAAAAACAATTAGTGAAAGGCTGCAATATATCATCCATCATCCTCCTGAAAGTTGTTGGGGCATTTTTCAAACCAAAGGAAATGACCAGCCATTCAAAAAGACCTTCTTTTGACTTGAAGGCAGTTTTCCATACATTTGTATGTTCTATTGGGACCTGATGGTATCCAGACTTCAAATCAATATTACTAAAGTATTTTGACCCCTTGAGCTGATCAAGGAGATCCTTGATTCAAGAAACAGGGTATTGGTTCCTGACTGTGATTTTATTTAGGGTCTGGTAATCAATGCAGAGTCACCAAGTCTAGTGTTTCTTCTTCACCAGCATGATTGGGCTTCCACAAGGTGATAAGTTGGGTCAGATGTGACCCTTGTGGAAGTTCTTGGATCTTACTCTTAATCTCCTCATTTTCTAGCAGAGAGCGGCGATAGAATGTCGAATTGGGTAGTGGTGCTATGGGGGTCATATCGATGGGATGCTTGACCTGACAGTGCAGAGGTACCCCAGTAGGTGATAAGAATATGTCTTTGTATTCTTATACGACCTTATCCACTTGCTTCTTCTATGTGGAGAGGTCATCTGCAGAGGCCATGGATGTGGCTGCAACCTTTTTCTCACTCTGAGAGAAAATCACAAAGAATAAAAACTTCCCAATATGAGAAATGATCCAAGTGGATATTGGTGGCCACCCATCTATTCCACCTCGTGTCCATTTTTTATTCAACACGTCTTTATGTACTACTTTATAATTGTGAGTTATACACTTATGGGGTTGTCTGAAGCCTCACACATTTTCCAAGTGGATATGGGTGGCCTCTCACCTAAGCCAACTCGCTTATTTTGTATGTTTTCATGTCAACACATGTTGTTGTACTTCCAGGGCTATTTTGGGGCCCTAAACATTGTTTTTTTCACTTTTCAAAGTCATACTATAGACGGAGTTAGAGTTTGATGGTGGAATGTGTATTTCTATTAAATACCTTTCCAATGGGCTATCACGCACCTAAAATGGAGGTCATATGCAAAATTTATGACCCTAGGATGTTGAGGTACCAAGTTACACCAACTTACCCATAGGGCCCACATGACTTTTGGCATTTCACCTTCTAGGGTTAGGTTTTTGGATGTCTAGGGTTTTGGTGTTCATAAGTAATGTGAAAAGGGCCTCTGGAGCCTCATTGTAATTCATTCTACTTAGACAGATGCCTATAGCAACCACATCTCTTCTCAGAGATGGCTACCACCATTCAAGCAAATTTTAGTTCTACAGTTTTATAGTTTCAACCTATTTCATTATTTAATAGAAGATATTGTTCATTGGATATTTGTGTTATTCTCCCTATCTTTGTGTTTATTGTATTTAGTCTATTAATTAGTTTGTTCCTCTCCTAAATTGAGATCAGTGGTATCAGAGCAGTCTGCTCTTCATTTATTTTTCTTCATGCATGTCCCCAACAAGGTCCGGGTACAAGAAGTTGGGACTCGAACCAATCGAACCATTACCATATCGGTCCGCCAATTCCAACAAAAAACCCTGGGAGAAGAAAATAAATATGATGGAGCAAGATATCCTATTAAAATTTTGCTCGAGGAATCCCTCGCGTGACAAAGGAACGAAATGATGGAAAACTTCGCGAAGACCCTTCGATGGTTTCCCACGGGAGAAGCATCTTCATCAAGCGGACATGAAACCCCCTTCAAGGTACACGTAAATTTTGATATTCCATTATTTGAAGGACTGGTAGATGTGGATGTTGTAGATAAATGGTTGAATCTGCTTGAAGGATTTTTTCGGTCCACAATTTTTCTGATAGGAAAAAGATCACTTGTGCACTCCTCAGAGTCATTCCCCATGTTAAAGACTGGTGGGATACTTACTCTGAGCAAAGAGTTGTGGATGAATCTAAAAAAAATTTGGTGGCCCCTACATGGGATTCCTTATGGGACGCCATTCAATAACAATACTACCCTGTTGGAAGCTACGAGGACCAGTACACCAAATGGACCTCCCTATGACAAGAAAGGGACCAGATAGTACCAGACTTCACCAATATTTTCCATACCGTACGCACCAAATTGGGTATCAAATATTCTAAGTGTCATCTGGTGCTCAAATAGTGCAGTTGTTTTCATAGATACATTCAAACAAAAATGGAGTTCCTAGACATCACCTCATTGGGCACCACTTATAGATACGTTGTCAATATCGAGCATAAATTTAAGCAAAAATAGTGAGATTTTGGATCTGCAAACCCCTCATAGCCAAAGAAGGGAAAAGGAAACCCCAACCCACAAAGAAAGGGACCAATTCAAGATGGTTTCCCTCGAGACAATCCTTCCAAGCCACAACAAAAAAAGGGAAACAAGAAGACAAAGAAGGACATGGGAAAATGGTGTGAGTACCATAAAATTCCTTGGCACAACATCGACGAATGTCGCTCCAAGTAGTTCCTCGTGGTTGAGCTGAAGGATTCTGAGTCAAAGGTTGATTTTGATTACGATTCAAATCCTGAAGGAGGGAAGCAGATTATCAATGTTGAACCCAGTACCATGCTCGCTACCACCAAAGTCTGACCAAGCAAACCAAAAGAACCAGAGGAAGGGGAACACCTCTTTCACTCACATGTGTGGGTCAAGGGGGCTCTGATTCATTTCATTGTCGACAACAGTAGTAATAAGAACCTGATTCAAGTAGAGGTTGTCAATCAAATGAACCTGCTAATGACACTACACCCTCAGCCCTACACCATCGGCTGGATTTGTCAAGGAAGAGTTCTTTGTGTCAGCCAATAGTATCGTCTACCCTATGTAATCAATCCTTTCAAAGATGAGGTACTATGTGATATTTCTCTCCTTGAAGTTTGTGATGTTCTTTTAGGATAACCATATTTATGAAAGAGTCATGTTGTGTATGAGTCTATACCCCGCAATGTTATTATTACTTTGGGTAGACAATTGTACAGAATTCTAGAGGCGGCACCACCTACTATTATTTCTTTAATCTCTGCTAAGCAATGCACTAAGGTCATTTCACAGACCGGTAAGTCCATCTTCTTTGTGATCCCTACTCATAGTAAGTAGAAGGTTTCCACCACATCTGTGGTCTCTAAACAACGCCTCTCTTTGCAGCATAAGCAAGTGGACGGGATCGTGGAAGAATACAGATCCATATTCTCCTCACCTATAGGGGTACCGACACACTGCCAAGTCAAGCATCCAATTGATTTGACCCCCGATGCACCTCTACCTAATGGACTAGTCTATCGGTGCTCGCTGATGGAGAATGATGAAATTATGCATCAGATCCAAGAGCTTCTTCAAAAGGGGCACATCAGACCCAGCTCCTCCCCTTGTAGAAGCCTAATTGTAGTGGTGCATAAGAAGGATGAGACTAAGAGACTCTACATTGATTACAGAGCCTTAAACAAAATCACAGTCAGGAACTGCTACCCCATTCCCAATATGGATGACCTTCTTGACCAACTCAAGGGGGCAAATTTCTTCAATAATATTGACCTGAAGTCTAGCTACCACCAGGTTCCCATCGAACCAATTGATATCTGGAAGACAACCTTCAAGTATAAAGAAGGTCTCTACGAATGGCTAGTCATGCCCTTTGTCTTAACAAATGCACCAACCACTTTCATGAGGTTGATGGATGATGTATTAAGACCCTTCGCCAACACCTTTGTGGTAGTATATTTAGATGACATCCTCATCTTCAACATAACATGGGAGGAGAACATGTGGCATATTCAACAGGTTTTGAGCACTCTGTGGTAGCATAAGATTTATGCCAACTTGGAAAATTTATCTTTTGGCATGAACATGGTCCAATACATAGGCTACATTGTTGATGAACATGGGGTACATGTTGATCCAGCTAAGATCCAAGTCATCCGTGACTGGACAGCCCCGACCACATTGATCGAGCTTCGGAGCTTCTTGGGACTAACCAATTTCTATCGATGGTTCATGTTGGGATTATCCCATATTGCATGGGCCCTCAACCAGGTGACCAAGGGATGTGGTAGGGCCAAGTTTGTGTGGGGGAAGGAGCAACAATGAGCATTTTCTGATATGAAACATCGTTTGTTCTCAACTTCGGTAATATCCTTTACCGATCTACAACAACCATTCGAGATTCAGACTAATGCATCTGACTATGATGTGGGTGCATTTCTCACTAAGCATAGGCATCTGGTGGCATACCATAGTGATACACTCTCCAATACTTTCCAGAATTACCCCACCTATGATAAGGAAATGTATTCCATTGTACAAGACTGTCGTCAATGGAAAAATTACATTCTGGGGAAAAAGAGGATCATACACACTAATCACAAGCCTCTGCAGTTCATATAGACACAGGGGAAATTGAAGAACGACCTCCATAACAAGTGGTCCAACTACCTACAACAATTACATATCAACATCAAGTATAAGACATGTATCTCCAATCATGTCGTTGACTGCCTCAGTCATCCTACTGTGGTTACACTCACCACTGTGCTCCATTCCTGTGGACATGAAACATCGAAGTGGCCCCAACTTTACCAGCAAGATTCAGACTTCACCACCACACATCATCTCTTGGGTACGGGCGCCACTGTCACTAATTTTCACATTCAGGACGGACTCTTATGCCATCTGGGCCATCTCTGTGTTCCTACAAGAAAGCGTGCAAAGTTGATTTGGGAAGCCCACTACAGTTGGGTGGCAGGATATTTTAGAGTAGAGAAAACTATGGTCATTCTTCAGATACATTTTTATTGCCCAAAACTTCGACAGGATGTCAGCAATTATATCATATCTTGCACTTCCTGTACCATTTCCAAGCCAACCATCAAGAATCAAGGCTTATACACCCCTCTTCCTATTCCTGAGAAGCCATGGGAATCCATCTCCATGGATTACATTTATGTTTTGTCGTCCACCAAGAATGAAAATGACTGGGTGTTTGTGGTCGTTGATCAGTTTTCGAAGATGGCCATCGTCACAACCTATAAGAAGAATTTCATAGTGGCAGATATTGCCAAGATCTTCTTCGAATGAGTTTGGGTCTACCTTAGGATACCATAGACCATCATCTCCAACCAAGACAATAGGTTCCTCATCACCTTTTGGTTGATTCTCTTGTCTCTATTGGACACCAAGCTCACAAAATACCTTCTTTCCACCCCCAAACTGATGACCAAACTGAGTTCATCAATCGAATGATTGTGCACATCCTACACATGTACAATTCTAAGAATCCTCGTACATGGGACAAGAGTCTTCCATATGTCCAACAAAGTTACAACAGGGCTCTCCATAGTTCCACCGACCATAGCCCATTTCAGGTGGGTCTGGGATTCCAACCCTTAGGACCCATTGATGTTTCACTTCCTCTTGCCACCGCACAGAAAAAATCTTCCCCTAATCAGTCTTTGATCTACAAAGCCACAAGATTCATTGAGCAGATTCAGCACATCTGCCAACAGGTACAAGGGATTTTGCAGAAATCCAATGCTAAGTAAAAGCAATGCCATGATCAACACAGGGTACCACACTAGTTTCAGGTTGGAAAAAAAGTCTGGTTACATTTGTAGAAGGAGCGTCTCATAGGGCCCTATCGGAAGCTTCACCCAATTTTTTATGGGCCTTACACTATCACCAAGGTTGTGGGTAGCAATGCTCTTGATATCAACACTCCACCCTTCCTTGGTCTGCATCCAGTGTTCAATGTGGACCTCCTTCGACCATATTTTCCACCATTATTGGACACCTATGAGATCATCAAACAACTAACACCAATAGATCTCAACCCTGACTGCATGGAACAAGCATCCATCAATCAGATAGTGGACACACATGTCAAGGGCACTCGCCAGTAGTGGATCCAACTTTATCGGGTTGTCAAGGCATGGCAACTCCTACACCAAGGCAAGTGGCTCACCCAGGGCCAAATACAATAGAATTTTCCTCACCTGATGGGGGAACTCAACGCAATGGAGACCATTTCTTCCTAAGGGGACAGGAATGATCCAGGTGGATATTGGTGGCCACCCACTTATTCCACCTCGTGTCCGTTTTTAATTCAGCACATCTTTCTGTACTACTTTATAATTGTGATTTATACACTTCTAGGGTTGATTGAAGCCTCACACATTCTCCAGGTGGATACGGGTGGCCTCTTGCCTAATCCAACTGGATTATTTTGTATGTTTTCATGTCAGCACATCTTGTTGTACTTCCAAGGTTGTTTTGGGTCCCTCAACGTTTTTTTTTACTTTCCACAGTCATACTATAGACAAAGTCAAAGTGTGACAACAGAATGTGTATTTCTTTGAAATACCTTTCCAACGTGCTATCACGCACCTAAAATGAAGGTCGTATGCAAAAGTTATGACCCTAGGAAGTTGACGTACCAAATTACACCAACTTACCCATAGGGCCCACATGACTTTTGGCATTTCATCTTCTAGGGTTAGGTTTTTGGATGTCTAGGGTTTTGGCATTCATGAGTAATATGAAAAGGGACTTTGGAGCCTCATTGTAATACATTCTTCTCATATGGATGCCCATAGCAGCCACATCTCTTCTCAGAGATAGCTACCACCATTCAAGCAAGTTTCAGTTCTATAGTTTTACAGTTTCAGCCTATTTCATTATTTAATAAAAGATATTGTTCACTAGATATTTGTGTTATTATTCCTATCTCTGTGTTTATTGTATTCAGTGTTTTAATCAGTTCATTCCACTCCTAAATCTAGATCAAGAAATGACCTTCCTTCATTGATTGGCAGAGATTAAGGAAATAACACTAGGTGGGACTACCTCGGGTATCTTGTACAATTTCCTATTCAAAGTAATAATAAAAATACAAGGCCTAGTCTCATATACATCATGACATTTCCATAAATAAGGTTGGCCCAAAAGAAAATCACAAACTTCAATGGGATAAACATCACATAATACCTCATATTTGAATGGATTGATGTCGTACGACAGACAATGCTGTTGGTTGATGTGAAGATCGTTTCCTTGATGGAGCCATCCAATGGTGTAGTGTTGTGGGTGTAGTGTTTTTGGAAGGGATAGTCACTTGATGACCTCTGTTGAGATTATATTATTCTTTCTATCACTATCAACGATGAAGTGCAGTGGAGTGCCTTTTACCCACATCTATGAATGAAAGAGGTGTTCCCCTTCACTGAATCATCAGGTTCACCAGGATGGATCTTAGTGGTAGCAACGGTGGCACTGGGTTCCGCATCAATGATTTGTCTTCCCTTTTCTAGTTCTGACTCAAAGTCAAAACTCGTATCTGATTCAGATGCTTTTTCCTTAGCCACCAATGGCTTCTTTGAGCGACAATCAACAGTTTT
The DNA here is from genome assembly GCA_009831015.1 of Picea engelmannii. Lineage (NCBI taxonomy): Eukaryota > Viridiplantae > Streptophyta > Pinopsida > Pinales > Pinaceae > Picea > Picea engelmannii. Next base: position 113,436 of record ML800030.1, read on the forward strand.
ATGCTAGGGGATCTTATGGAATTCGCACCACTTCATGGTATATTTCTTCATCTTCCCATTGTCCTTCTTTTCTTGCAGCTTGGAATTGATGTCTTGACGTTTGCCATATTTTCTCTATCCTTTTTTCTACGGGTTTGGGTTGTTCTTTCCCTGCTTCTGTTTTGAGGGGTTCCCAGACCCAAATTGCCACATATTTTGTTTCATTTTCTGCTCTATTTTGATCACATATCGATAGGCCACACCCAAGGATGAGATGTTCAAAAACTCCATTTCTACATGGATGTATCTATGCATACCATCACGGTACTTGAGAACCCAATTTTTCTCAAAAAATTTGATACCTAGCTTGATGCGCAAGGTATGAAAGACATTATTGAACTCTGGCACTATTTGGTCTCTTTCCTGCCCCGGTGTGGTCCATCTTGTATACAAGTCGTAATAACTTTGAAAAGGGTAGTATTGTTCCTTAATAGCATCCCTAAAGGAACCACAAGTGGGTACAACTGCAAATAATTTGGATCCCTCTATTTCCTTTTTCTCACAGAAAGTCTCCCACCAATCTTTGACATGGGGGATGACCTTGAGGAGTGCAAATGTAATCTTTTCTCTATCAAAAAAGTTGTGGATAGAAAAATACCCTTCTAAAAGGTTTAACCATTTATCTACGACATCCACATCTATTTTACCTTGAAATATAGGAATATAAAAATTGATTTGTACCTTGAAGGGGGTGGTGCCTCCACTTGAGTTGGATGCGTTGTTTTTTGGCAATCGTCGAAGGATTTGTGCAAAGTTGTCCATCATCTAGTTCCTCTGTCACTTAAGGGATTCCTCGAGAAACATTTTGAAAGGATCTCTTGTCCCGTCGTATTTATTTTCTCCTGCAATGGATGGTTTCTTATGCGTGCGAGAGCATTTTTCCTCAAGAGAAACAAGCTCGAGACCCAACTCTCTATACCTCGAATGTGTCGGGGACGTGCATTAAACAAAAAATGACAAAGAGAAGATTGCTCTGATACCACTGATCCAGATTTAGGAGAGGAACAAAATGAAACCACATATTTATAATATTATCATAGATACACAGTGAACAATAACAGAGATACAGTAAAACTTGACTTCTATTAAATAAGAAATATGTTGAAAACTATAAAATGCACACTCAAAACAAGCTTGCTAGAATGGTGGCAAATTATCTCTGAGAAGAGATGTGACGACTATGCTCATTCGCAATAATATGATTATAATCAGGCTTTGAAGGCCTTTTTACAATAAACATGAATTCCAAAACCCTAGACATCCAAAAACCTAACCCTAGGAGATGAAGCGCCAAAAGTCATGTGGGCCTTGCTCGGTTAAGTTAGTACATCAACTTCCCAAGGTCGTAAATTTTGCATACGATCTTCATTTAGGGCGCACGATAGCTCGTTGGAAAGGTATTCACAAAGATATTCATTTAGGGGGGCTTAATCAGATCCTTCAAATATCATTAAGGTGTCTCATCATGAAAAAAACATCGTTTAGGCCCTCAAAATGGCCCTAGAAGTTTAGGAACCGAAAAACTGTTAAAAATAGTAAGTTGCCAAAAACCTGTTTTGATAAATTTGTACAAGGTGGGTGGTGTTGAAGGGAAAAATTGACAAGCCATCAACTAGAAGAATAGGTCTGATCCGGGGTTGTCTAAATAACCCAAGCTGTTTGGTGTAACCTGTTCTGACGAGTTTAAAGGCTCTGTTATTCAATCTAAAGTCCTAAAATAAAGAAGGGAATAAACTAACTAATGTTAAAACTATAATACATACATATACTCTAATATAATTATTATAATTAATGTATTTAAGTAGAGAAAGAAAGCATAAAAAAATATCACTTATGAACATAATTTACAAGTTGCAAGTTTTAATGGAAACTTACGAAATCAATGTAAAGATAATTGTTTTTGAGAAGCAGATAAAGAAAGCACATTTTTATATTTTATGTTTTCTAATTATAAATAATATAAAACTTGAATTAACTAAATTGTGTCAGATGTCTTTCAATCAAAGACTAAACATTTGGGAATATCGAATCTAGTAATGATATTCGAATTAAGGAAAGATACTCCCTGATTCGTGTTTACCACTTTCAAAGGTGCAACTTCGGACCATCTGGTAAAATAATTCGTTGATGTAATAATATACTTGTGTTGCTGTGATGAAGAAGGATTTATGGGGCCTATGATGTCAAGACCCCACTGCTGAAAAGGTGAATCTATAGTAACGGGATGCAAAGGGAATGTTGCCTTTTTCACCCGTCTAACAGCCATTTGGCAGATTATACATTTGCGGCATAAGGTGCGGGCATATTTAAACAATGTGGGCCAATAGTACCCAACCCTTAACACTTTTTGGGCAGTGGTATCTCCATCGAAGTGTCCACCAGCTTCACCTGCATGAATTTCATATAGCACTTTCTCTGCTTCATCTTTTTCCAAACAACGCATAAGAACACCGTCAAAATTCTTTCGAAACAATACATCATTTATGAACTGGAAAGATGCAGATTTTAACCAGAGTTCTCTTCTGTTTCTAGGATCAAGATAGTGAGGAGAAAATCCATGTGTCAAATAAAATTTAATATCATCATACCAAGAATTAGCAACAACTTGTGTACAGTTGATTTGTTTCTCGTTCTGTTGATTAACAGTCGAGATGTTAATTTGATTTTCATGATCTTCAATTGAATCAACTACTAGTTTACATAGGCCTTGACCTATAAAAATTTGTGCAGGATTTATTTCGAGGTCATACTCTTGTAACGACGTCATCCAATTTACACATTTTTCACACAGTTCCTTTTGTACTAACAAGTTTCTCACAGCAGGGTAAGAAACAATGACTTTAGTTCTGGATTTCAGCAGATATGACCGGAAGTGTTTCACCACTTTAAAAATAGCATACGACTGTTGATCTATAGTTGGGTAATTCAGTTCATACCCTTTGAAATATGAGCTCATGAAGGCAATGGGTATTTCATTTCTTTCAACATTTTTTGTGTTAACACAGCAACATAAAATCAGTCGGAGGCGAAGGTGCAATAAAGAGTGAAATCCCGAGAGAAATCAAGACTCATCAAGGAAGGAGATTCTATTATTGATTTTTTAATAGAATTAAAAGATTGAATTTCTTGGGGTCCCCAACGATACTAAATATCCTTTTTAATCAAATTTTTTAAGGGTCTTACCATTTCCTAGAAACTTGGGACAAATCTTCTGATGAAATTAATCTGGCCTAAAAATTATTGCATGGATTTTTTGGAAGAGGAAGGGGGAAGTTTGGAAATAGCTTAGGTTCTTTCAGGATCAATGATCATTTTGTCATTGGACACTATGAACCCAAGTAGTTTTCCCTGTTCTACTGCAAAGACTGATTTCTTAGGGTTGAGAGATATGTCGTACTTTCAGCATCATTCTAGGACATCCCTAAGGTGAGACAAGTGATCTTTCTTGTTTTTAGAAAAAACAGTAATGTCATCAAGATAGACCACTACTGATTGATTTATGTGACCAAAAAAATCAATGTCCATGCTCTTTGGAAAGTGGCCCCGATGTTTATAATCCCAAAAGGCATCTTCCTGTAGGCATAATTCCCCCATGGGGTACGAAAAGTGATCTTGAGATGATCTGGGGGAGACATGAGGACCTGGTTATATCCTGAAAAACCATCTAATAGAGATAGTCTTTCTGAACTAGATACCTGCTGAAGGATTTGTTCCATTGGAGGACTTTCATAACTTGAACCGAGAAAGAACAATCTTCCTTTGTTCCATTGGGTGTGTCTCACCAGGAAAATTATATTTGCATTTAGTAATTTATTCAGTTCTTTCTTGATAGTGGGTTCCAATTTGGGGTGCATCTTTCTTAACTTCTACTGAAAAGGATGATTTTGTGGTTTCATGGGGATGACATGTATTATATTAGGATCAAATGTTTTCAAATCATCATATGTCTAGGAAAAAACGTCTTTGAATTCTTTAAATAATTTTATAAAGGCAGATCATTGTTTCTTGGAGCATCCCATTCCCAAATTGATATTTTGAGGATTAGCCTTAGTCCCTAAATTTACTGTCTCATAAGTCAAGGAAGAACTGTTCGTTTTACAATTAACTGACCCTCTAAATTTATCATGCAAATCATAAAACTTCTCTAGTCTTACAACAAATCTAAGGATAGAATTCACCATATCAGACATTGATTCAGGAGATCTAGGATCTGATATTACCGTGAAGTTGCGAAGGTTTTCATCGTGAATGCCTTCATCGATGATTGCACCTTGGAAGGTGTCCTCCATATGCAAGAAGTTGATGATTTGTTGATCGTCGTTGAACACTCTCCAATTGGTAATATTATCCGGGATCGACGGCTTGAACAACAATTCAATCGAAAATGCATTAGGGGAAAGACCTTCTGCGGGAAATAGTTTAGAAGTGACGATAGCCAATAAATCAGCCTCTGAATTATTTATCCTAGGAATGGAATTTATATTAAATGCCACAATTTTTTGCATCAAACTCCATACCTTAGTTTGGTAAATTTTTAGATGTGATGATAGGCAATGTATGGAATTTCTTACCTTCGTAACCATGATTTATGAATCACTGAATACCATTAAATTTCTTATGCCCATATCCAAAGCTTTATTGAGCCCTTGTAGAATCGCTTCATATTCGGCGGTATTATTAGTGCACTCGTACTCTAATCGACAGGCAATGAAAGTCTTATTACCTACAGGATCGATGAGTACACATCCTGCACCGACTCCTTCTTTGGATTTGGATCCGTCAAAGTACAACGACTAGATTTGAGCTTTATCGGCAGTGTTTGACACACTTGGTGAAGTTGATGACTGATTATAGGCCATAAGTTTTGATTATTGCGCAGGATCAGTGAAAGGGGAAATTTCGATCATGAAGTTACCAAAGAAGGTGTTCATTCCCTAAATTTCAAATGAATTAGTAGATGTAGTAAATGGTTCATTTTCATCATTTATATTTGTCATGGTGTGCTTGAGATAGCGTCCACGATTTATCCTAATTTTATTTGGATGTCCATTTTCTGCTAACCACAGATGAGACCAATCTGTGGAAAAGTAACCATGCAGTCGTTCGGACCAGTCCCTTCTTAAAAACAAACCATATACTTCAGGGATGTCAACCACAATAATGTCAATAATTTGGTGAACGTTAGGATTAGAAGATAACCTAACTAGAACATTATCCAGTTCATTGATTACCTTAACATTTGTTCGATCAAGCTGAATGATATTGAGATCAGAAGGTTGAAGTTATGCATTAATTTTTTGACACACAGATAAAGGCATTACACTTGATGATGCACCAGAATCAACCATGCAATTATGTACATTTCTGTTAAAATTTTCGAAAGTTAACAAAAAAAGTGGGACATTTTTACGAGCGTTAATAGCATAATTCTACTGATTTTTGTCGTTGTCCCTACAACAGTTTTATCTACATTTGATACAATTTTTTTAGCTAGGTCCCTTTTATCTGGAGGTTCATATGTCATTTTAGTAGGGATCTTTTTGGTTGTTTTAGAACTAATTTCTGTAGTTTTCTTACTGCTAGGATCATTGTTCTTACTGTTTTCTGCGAGACTTTGAAGCATTTTCTGTAGAATAAGAGGAAATTTCAAAAGCTCGAAAACATAAATATTAGCCCTTAGTTTTTTTAGATCTTCAATCAAGTCATATTCTAAAACTGAGGTTTCTAAACTCTGTTTTATTTCAACTTGTTTCAATTGTTTTGGAGGCACATTATTACTCACTTCAGAAGAAGGTTTTCTCTGTGTTTTTCTTCTTGTGTTGTAAGGGTGGACAGTTTCAATTTTTTCTTGAAAAATACTGTTAGAAAAGTGTCTGAAGATATTGGGAGATGAATCTTCTTCTTCCGATATTTCTTCCTCAGCTACGTCTTCAGAACTTTCAGGAGGAGAAGGAGTAGGATTATCATGTGCTTCTAGAATAGTTTGCAAAGCATACTGCAAGCTTTCGAAATTGAGACCTTCAGTGGTCGGATTTAGCCGATTGGGAGGAAAAGGTTTTCTGAAAGGAGGTTTAAAACTTCCTTTGCTTGAGGATGCCTCCTCGGTTGATCTCTTCAAATCCACGACTTGATTTGATAGTTTTTGGAAATCTTTCTGCAACCTTTCTAAGTCTAAAGTTTTCGGTTGACTTTTGGCTTGGGGAGGCCTAGTAAGGATTTCTATTTTCTTTTTAGAGGATGAAGTTGTTTCAGCTTCACTGTTGAGATTGTCTTTTATGATTAATATATCCTTTTTGATTTGGATTGCCTCCTCAAAGGATTCTATCATTGTGTTCTTCTTAGACCTTTTGACCCAAATTGTTATGTTGTTGTGAAGAGCTTTGGTGTAATATGAAACAATTAGACTTTCGATGGGCATTGAATCTGTGGGAATTTGATTCTTTAACGTAAGAAATCTATGGTTAAAATCTTTTACTTTCTCCTCGGGATTCATTTTTAGGTTGGAGAGCTCCATAACCAAGACTTCGGGAGTTTTATCATCGCCAAACTTCTCTAAGAAATAGGTTTCAAACTTGTCCCATGAGACAATGGTTTGGGGTTGTTGGGAAAAATACCACGTGGAGGAATTTCCCTCGAATGTATAAGGAAAGATTATGCATACTATGTCTTCATGCTCTACACTTTGGAGTCTAATGGCCAACATAAACTTCTTTATGTGATCTTCAGAAGATTGCTTAGAATCTGGATCAAATTTAGGCAACCATTTCTCTAGGTGTTTTGGCAATGGGTGTTGAGGTCCAGGTACAACCACAACATCTTGATCAGACCAAGGTCTGGCGGGATTGTTTTGGTTTTCCATGGGTGTTGGTGGTGTCTAAGGCTGAGATGATTCAGACGAGGAACTTTCTTTGTCATATGACTCTCCTCCTGAAGAGGATGGAGATGAACCAGGTGGGGAAGGTGGGATACCAGATCCTCCAACTTCGAGAGTAGCTGTTTCGGTAGGATCTATAGTATTATCTCATAAAGGGTTTAAAATCATACCAGTGCCTTCAAGTTGTTCTCGGATATCAGAGAAATCCAAGGGTTGATTAAGTGGCCTACCAGGTTGTTTGATGTGGGCCAAGGCACTATGTGTCCTTATGAGTGATTGACGAACAATTTCTTGGATGTCGGCCCCTTGAGGAGCTGGTGTCACTGGTTTAGGGGGGAACTCAAGATTATCATTTGAGGTAGTTGTTGTTTCAAGTGTAACGATGTTTTCTGAATGACTATGAGTTACGATAGGGGAGCGAGTGTGTGGGGGAGGAGTCTTATGACTTCCACGTGCCATCAATTGAAATCAGGCCCTCCTTCTAGTACCATTTGTTGATGGGAAAAATTGACAAGTCGTCAACTGGAAGAACAAGTCCGGTCTGGGGTTGTCTAAATAACCCAAGTTGTTTGGTGTAACCTATTTTGACGGGTTTAATGGCTTCGTTAGCCAATCCAAAGTCCTGAAATAAAGAAGGGAATAAACTAACTAATGTTAAAACTATAATACATACATATACTCTAATATAATTATTATAAATGTATTTAAGCAGAGAAAGAAAGCATAAAAAAATATCACTTATGAACATAAATTACAGGTTGCAAGTTTTAATGGAAACTTAAGAAATCAATGTAAAGATAATTGTTTTTGAGAAGCAGATAAAGAAAGAAATTTTTTTATATTTTTTGTTTTCTAATTATAAATCATATAAAACTTGAATTAACTAAATTGTGAAACAAAGATACACGGATGGTCAAAGCCAATTTGAGATTCTAATGTTTGACTAATACATGAAATGACATGAATTATAAGAAAGTGAAACTAACCTATTATTAATTTATTAAATGTGTCTATGCTTCTGTATGAACCAAGAGCATCCAGCTGCCTCGCCTGTGAAAGAAATCTGCAATAGGCTTATACTGAAATTTTCCTGAATAAATTCAAAGAATGTATGGGCAGTCGATATTTAAGAACAAAATAGGGAACACATATTAATTATGTGATCTTATAATTGCAAATGATTACAATCAGATAAATATTTGTGTAATACATTCATTTCATTCATCAACTAAACATCAAAGAAAAATCCTGATATTACAATTGATACGATGATCACAGTCACAAAATCTGGAACAACAAATCATGAATGACATCTATAGCATGAATATCATGGAACATAACATGTCATTAAGACTAAATCTGCACAACAAATTAATATCCCAAGATCAAAGAAAACAAAACACCAATGAAACAACATTCACAATGGACTAAAGCTGAAATGTTGTACGTTGTTCCATTAAGTCCCGAAAATCATTCGTCCATAATTGGTTCCAGGCCAAGATGCCTTCACTTACAAAATGTAGAGTATTTAAAGTGTTTTTTGAAATCTCATCTTCCTATCTCCTAGGAAAGGATCAGATCTCATGAGATCAAAATATTACAAAAATGGAGGGCATACATCCACTCATAACTGAATTGTTTATTTTCAAAAATTAATAAAGTTGTGTGTTCTTTACAAAATAAACAGGAAAGAGATACTGATCATCTAAATCGAACATGTTCCACCTCATAAAATCGGCATCAAGATCTACCATATCCTAAAAACGAAACAGGAACAAGTTAGATAATTAATTAACAACTAACTACTAATTTTTTATTTAAAAAAGACTTGGCTACAAAATCGAAAGATTATGTAGCCAGTCTTATATTGGCAAAATAAACCTAATTTTAAACCGATTTGATTCAAAAGATAACATGATTTTAATCAGAGGGAAAAACCATTTTACCATTTCAACCAACGACTAAACATGAATCAGAATAACTCGGAATTGATTATGGCATTAACATTGTCTGTGTTTTTTATCACAATGTTACATGTCTTCTTAAGACGTTTATCTTGTCTCACCTCGTTTTCTCTGAGGTCACAATTTTCTTTTCTCAATAACTAACTGTGAGTTGTGAGTGTTTTAATCTGAGCTTGGAGGATGGGAATATCAGTATAGTATCATTCAATCCAATGTAGGCAGACCTCACATTGCACAGGAGGAGAGATATGTTGGCAAACAGTACAGTCGAGTCTGGTTGTATCAATAATACCTATTGTGTGCCCTTGAAAAAGCCTAATTCTAGTAAACCCATATTTTCCCTTGAGACACAGTGGAAGATTATTAACAAAGTCATACAGTTGAGAAGGATCAAATCTTTGACGATCTAGATCTTCTTCTGCCATGAAATCTTCAATTTCAGGATCTGAGACCTCATTGACCTCGATCGGGTCAATCGAGCTCAAATGAGGTTTAGTTTGATTCCTTAAATTTCTTGAAATAATCTAACCAACTCTTTTATTTCAGAACCCTAATGATGCGTGCTTTTGTTTTAATTGTTTGCGAGATTTGTGGACATAGGGTTTCACAGTAATGTTATGGCCAATATCCAAATTAGGCACAGGAGGTTCACTCCACTCAAAAACTACAGCCTGTTTCTCATGTGGGGATTGACTGGGCATTACCTCGTCTAGGGGGTTTGTGGCTAGCTTATTATTCGGACTGTCAAAATTTTTTTTTACCAATGGTTCACCCGAATTAGGGTTATCTACAAAAATGGTAGAAAAAAAACCATTTCTTGCTAAAAATCCATCCCAGCAATCACCTATGGTTGTCAAGTGGTGAGTTAACAGAATTTTGATCAAGTCGTGGTGAAAAAGACTAGAGGCAAGGATATGTTTTGTATACCTTTTAGACATCTTGTACAGGATTCTCAGCAATAGAAAGGCACATTCAAATGAAAACCTATGAAGAGCATAAGAAATTGTATATGATAGAGAAAAACTAGACCATAACGACCTTCACATGTCACAAATTGTTTAAGGATCAATAGAAAACCATGCCACCTATGTTTAACCAAAGAAATAGGGATACCTTTCTCGCAGCAATCGATTTTTCTGGAGATCATGAAGAGGATCCATGCCACTTATTCGATTTTTCAGTTCTTGAACCACTTCTAATTGGTGGATGGAATCCCTATAGCTTCACTGACAAACTCTTCAGTTACCTCCAATTGGATATATCCAATTTTTTCCCTATACCCATCAAACGTCTGTGCAAATTTCTTAGACACACGAAGATTATACCCTTTGAACCTTTTGATGAAGGCATCACAACCCTGACCTTTTAAATCTTCGACTGCATCATCATGAGATAGAAATTCTTGAGAGCCATTCAGCTCTATTTGGACAACAGAAGCCATTAAAAATATGACTGGACTGTAATAGGGGCGACTCAAGATAGCTCTGAGTTTAGATGGCAGGAGTAAAAGGAACAAATCTGAGTGGATAAAATGGAAACAAACCAAGTGAAACCCTTGCACAATCATAGTATGAACATTGAGGGTTGGATTATTGAGTCTTGAGAACTCCTGGTAATGAAAACCTCACGTGCAAAGCATGACAAAAACCCTCAACCCATAATGAAAATCTTATTAATTTACTCTGCCAGCAAAAGGATTAAGTACAGGGTACGATACTTGTGCATTAATTCTCATGACTATCACTACTATAGTTGATTTGCAAAGGGTTTAAATATACAAAAATGTTCATAATTCAAATGTGAACCAACTAAGTATATAGAAATCATATAAACATTCAAAACACTCAAAAGGTAAGTCATTCAAGTGTTAGATATAGAGTGGATACAAGCACAATGATCCTTTAAAAGAATGCTTTGAATAGGAATATAATATGAAACTAAGTTCATGTTTGATTCATGCTTTCAGTCATGAATCAAACATGAAGAAAAACTAAAATGCAAATTTTAAAGAATTAATGAACATCTTTTATAATCCAGTAATCATCTCCAAATGATAATATTTACAAGATGAGGTGAAGGAAGCTATAGAAAGTGTCGTTTTTTGTTCAAATAGAGAAATTGTGTTGGGATGCCAACATGTGGCCACTGAGATCCTCCTGGATCAGATATTAAGTCATAATTATAATTGCATATAGAAGGGGATTAGTGGAGTTTTTCACATTTCAAGTTTGGCATGGAAACTACTATCAATAAGTAAAGTTAATGATGAAAAGATGGAGGTTGTTTTCTCTAACAAAGTGTGTAAGATGGTATGAGGATCTATGGTGTTCATATGTGCACTTTTTCTAGTGCGATGCATGCACCATTCAGTGTAACAATTATTCAATTTATGTACTGGAGAAATATGTAGGATCTATACTTACACAATCATAACCTATATCTACTTTTGATGGTCATGTTTTATGGGTACCTTTAGAAATTTAGTTCCTTGTAGAGGAAACAACGATTTGACACCAAACATTGTGCCATATAGGTGAGAATCATCTATGGGCCTTGAAAAACAAAAATCTTGTGGATGAATTGAATGATTGTACTCTTGAATTCAAATTTTGTGAGCATTTCATATATGGAAAACATAACCATATTAAATTTTATTCTAGTTCTCACAAATCTTCTGGTTGTTGGACTTAATTCAGTCTTACGTATTTGGTCATGTCAAATTTACTTTGATTTATAAGGCTTTGTATTATGTGTCATTCATTGATTATTATTCTATAAGGGCATGGGTATATTTTCTTAGAACTAAATCTAAGGTTTTTAGTTGGTTTAAGTTGTTTAAATGTCTCTTGAAAAATTAAGGTGGTGCGAAGATTAAGGTGTTGAATACTGATAATGGTAGTGATTTTTTTTCTATAGATTTTAATAATTTTTGTGAGGAGAGTCGCATTTAAATACATAATACGACTCCATATACTCCTCAACATAATGAAGTTGCAAAATGGATGAACATAATGTTGATGGAAAGAGCTAGGAGTATGCTTAGTGGAGCTGTAACATCCCTAGCCACCAACAGGCCGGGAAATGCCACTACTCAGCTATGATACCAATTTGTAACATACTCGGCCATCAACCCCATTGTCCGTCAATGCTACTATGCAGAACATTCACATACATATATATATAACATGCATATTTAATGAAATTTAAACAAACAATACAAGGCAATCACATAATTACTACTAACATACAGAATTAATGGAAAACAACCGTAATTCATACTTGCAATGGAATACATGATAAAATTTCAAAGACATAGACATGCATCACATATAAATTAAGTAAAAATGTTAATACTTATCTTTAAACTGGAGTAATTCCACCAACTACGTGAAGACCTTCCACGAACTTCCCAACCTTAGACCATGTTGCTCATCATGCTCAGTAGTGGGTCACCCCCGAGATGGGACTAAGCTCCACCCAAGGTAAGGGAATCCTAGGCTAGGCTGAGGTTACAGGAAAACTGCACAATGCAACCGGAAGTATTCTCTCCAGGAACCTTCTTACACCCACTACTCATGGACTCTCATTCCCCACATGCTCATTCCACCCTAGAGTATACACCTTCACAAGAACAGTCCATCGGTTTCTTCACCTCCCTCTCTGGGTATCGACAATAGGCCGGATCAGGAATTATCAGAGCTTAGTAGCTAGTGTTGGACTCTCTCTGGGAGAAAAACACTTCCTAGCAGACTCTCTCACATGGAGAGAGCTTCTCACAGGCCTGACAACCTGCCTCTTCTACCACGGGCCTGACAACCCATTTCTTCAGCACAATCCTCGACTCAGCTCCAACTAGGTGAGGACAATAGCAACAGTTCAACACCCATTCACATAGGGATGAAATTAGCAACAATATATGGGCATGGCACCGCAGGCAGCAGCATCCCACGCTAAAACAAGGCACGACTAAGGTGATTACCCAGGTGTTGGGTTCCTCAGAAAACACAGAACGACTCACATATTTTGGGTTTCAGGATGCGTGGTTGTGCCGAGGTTCCACATAGATGCAAATGGTTCAGACGAAGGATCAGTCCACGTGTTTTTCCTACTAGTTTCAAGGTGCAGGGCAAGAAAAACAAAGAGGTCGATCACAGAGATCCCACGATTTCGGACAGAGGATCGAGAAACTGGAAGAACGAGCAACCTTCCCGTGAGGGTTTTCTTCGTTGTGCGTGGGTATGCAGACATATACGCAAAGGCAACATAGTTCATACTCCCTTGATCTCAGTGAACTTAGGTGGAGAATGACATGATGGAAGAGCGAACCCCCCAACACAGCTGACGCTTCAACTTTTAACTGCATGTGCCCAGGTCGACACTTGTCTTCCTGGAGCTGCATGTGTTCCCTTTTGCACACATTTCCTTTCCCGAGACTTAGGATTAAAACATGTCTTTCACATAGCTTTGGAATAATAATAAATTATTATTCTCAAGGGCTTAAGCTCCTAAGCTTAGCCCCTCTTTCCAACCTTTCAGCCCCCTTTCCCTTACCCACCTTGTAGAAGATTAGTTCCCCATAACTCTTTCTTTGTGTCCAGTCTGCACGCAGTGATGTTTATATTTTATTAATGATATGCATAATCACATATACAAAATTAGGCTCTTGGCATTTAACACTTAGGCTCTTCGGCCTAATAAACACATAAGCCCACTAGCTTATCAACACTTGGCTCACTAGCCTACAAAACATGTTTACAATACATAATATAACTGGGCTCATCCTTGGGGATATTACAGGATCCAACTTAGAGAATATGTTCTTGGTAAAAGAGGTTTCCACTACATGTTACTTGATTAATGAATCTCCCACATCAGCTCTTATGGATAAGACCATATGGAGGTATACATGATCTAGAAGCCTTCACTTCAATGTCTTCATGTTTTTATTTGTGAGGCATATGCTCATGTGCCTAAGGAGAAGCGATCGATGTTGGATAACAAGGATATGAAATGTATCTTCATCGTCTATGGAGTTGGTGTGAAAGGGTACAAGATTTGGGATCCTATGGATAAAAAAAAAAATTATAGTAGGAATGTTACTTTTAGAAATCTAAGCCTTCTCCCATATTGGTGCATCCAAAAGAGGATGAAAAGAAGACAGTTGTTCAACTACTAGCCAAAACTAGAAATCTAAACCAAAAAATGAACAAGAATTTCATGATATACCTAATGAGGAGGAGGGTTAAGAGAGTTCAAAAGAGAAGGAAGAAACTCCACCTCAAACCTTAAAGAGATCAAATCAACAAAGAAGGAAATCATACATGTATAATTATAGTCCATCTAATTTCATATGCATATTTTCTTTATCTACTAACATCAAAGAGCCTATAACTATGAAATAGGCAATGAATATGGAAGATAAGGAGTCTTGAGCTTGGTCATGGATTAGGAGATAGATACACTTAGAAAGACTGATACAAGGGACTTGTTACTATTGCATGATACAAAAAACCCCATTGGATGTTAAAGGGTCTTAAAAAACAAGATCATTTTATATGACAATGTTGAAAAATACAAGGAAAGGTTGGTTGCAAAAGGATATTCTCAAGTTGAGGGGATAGACTTTGGTGAGATATTTTCCCTAGTTTCTAAGTTAACATCTATTAGGTTTCTATTATCTATAGTAGAAAATTTTTATTTAGAGATATAACAAGCATATGTGAAAACAACATGCCTACATGTTGACTTGAAGGAGGGGATATATATGGCATAGCTAGAGCTCTACACTGAAAAAGGTAAGGAGTCATTGGTTTGGAAATTAAAAAAGTATGTATATTGTCTCAAACAATCTCTTAGAATATGGTAGTAAAATTTTGATTATGTTGGGTTAGGGATTGGGATTTCTAATATCCAAATCAAATCAGTTTGTGTATTACAAACATTATGGTGGTCATTTCCATGTTATCACTTTATATGTAGATTATATATTATTTTTTTATAATAATATGGATGTGATTCATGATTTCAAAACTTAAATTTCAACACAATTTGACGTGAAGGACTTATGCACTATAGAATATATCTTAGGAATGGATATCAAGAGAGATAGAGTGAATAGAAAGCTTTGGTTGAGCCAGAGTAGGTATGTGAACTCTATGTTGTAGCATTTTCACATGATAGATTGTAGATCATTGAGTGTTCTAATTTTTGTGGGAATGAAGCTTTCAATTGAATTTTTTCCTACAAAGTCCACAAATATGGGGGATATGTCATATGTTCCTTATGCTGGTGCAATTGGTAGTTTGATGTATGTTATGCTCTATACTACACTAAACATTGTTGAAGCAATAGGAGTCTTGAGTCAATTTATTGCTAATATTGGATGTGAACGTGGGGTTTTACTACAGAAGGTGGTTATGTATTTGCAAGGTATTTTTAAATGTTCCATTGTTTATCATAACAATGTTTCAGTGGACCCACTATGAATGGGCATATAATGGTATGTGGATCATGTTTGGGAAAGTGATGTAGATAGAAGGAGATCTACGAGAATAGGTGTGCTTCAAATGTTTGGTGGAACATTAAGTTGGATGACCAAGTGACAAGTTGTAGTCTCTTTGTCCATTGTAGAGGCAGAGTATATTGCAGCTACTCATGCATGTAAGGAGACCATTTGGTTTATGAAACTGTGTCCAAAAGTAGGGATAAGTCAGAGAGATATTATAGATCAATGTGATAGTAACAATGCCATTTCCTTGGCTAAGAACCAAACCTTTAATGTGAAGAAAAAACATACAGATATCCAATACCATTTTGTTAGGGAGATGGTAGAGGATGGAAAGGAGATATTAGATAAATTTGACACTTTGCAGAGTGCTAGAAATGCATTGACGAAACCAATGAGCACAAGTAAATTCAAATGGTGTTGTGAGTCTATGGGTCTTATGGCCCCTATAAACTAGGTCATAATTTGATTCATTCTCCCTTATACTCTTGCAAGGTCTATGACAAATGGGAGATGTTGGGATAGATGTGTCATACACCTTGCAGTCCTATGGTAGAGAAGGTAATAATTGTTAAGTAATAATAGGGAATAAATGTTGAATAGTGGCAAAGAATAAATGTAGATAACTATTAGGCAATGAATTCTAAGAAACAATGGTTTGCATTATGGAATTCATTATGGAATTTTTGAAGAGCAACCACAAGCTAGGATTTTGACAGTCACGACCATAGTAGAGGACAACATGATCACCAAAGGGGGGGGTAAGGGTACCCCCTCATACAAATAGGTAGTGGTAGACAGAGGGAAAGGGCCAAGGGGCATATTTTTCAAGGCACCAATGACAGGCACCTCGGGTTCAGACCCCGAAAAAGGTCAGGAAAGGAACCAAGGAAAAAGTGAGTGCATGGAAGAGGAAGCCATAGAAACCCAGAGGGAGATGCAAGACATAGCGAAGACCAACCGGGAAGAAGGGCGTAACCCATGCAAACCCAAAACAACAATGATACACAAGGTGATATTGGAGGATCCACAAACACAACTCTACAGGGATCAGATAAAGGCACATGTGATAATCTGCAAGTTTATGGGCTTGTGGCCCACCGAAAGAACGCTATGCAATTGGATCAAATATCACTGGAAGACAAATTGGGAAGTGGAGCTCCATTTGGGTTCGAAAGGCTTCTTCACAGAAGTCTTAATAAACTTGGAGGATAGGGATAAAGTCTTTGAAGGAGGGATATACTTCCATGCATCAGCAAGACTGTACATGCAACCATGGAAGGAAAATTTCTCCCCAGAAAAAGAGACCTTCAAAAAGGCATCCGTTTGGCTAAGATTCTATTCCCTACCTTTAGATTACTAGTTACCCTCTACTTTCGAAGCAATAGGAAACAAACTGGGGAAATATATAAAGACCACAGAAGCCACCCTAAAAGAGAGATATACATCTTACGCAAGAATATGTATAGAGACGGATGTGTCGGGAGCACTCCCAGAAGCCATAGGCCTTGAATTCAGGGATGAGGAATGGATCCAAAACATCGATTATGAATAGATCCCTTTTAGATGCAGAAGATGCCATGAACATGGTCACCTGATCAGGGAATTCTCTCTTAATAAAAAATAGGAAGCAGAAAACCCCAAACCATAGCAGGATGAGGATGGGTTTGTAAAACCAAACCCCAGAAGTGGAGCAAACAAAAAGAAGAGTAAAGCCCCAGTAGGAAATAAACTAGAGGTTCGGAATAAAACGGAAGGATGGGATAGAACCAATAAAAGGATATAATATTATAAGGATACAGAAAAATCTCAGGAAGTCAGAGAACAAACAACAAAAAAGCCCACCGACCGGCCAAATAACCAAAAGGAACAGGGAAGTTGTGCAACCCCGATGGATGGAGGAATCAGAGACGACAATACCCCCATGCAAGAAGTAGAGGGAGATGTGGAAATGACCCCAAGCGAAGTAAGCATAGAAGATCCTGAACCCAGAGACCTTGTGGAAAGGGAAGGGATAGATCTCACAAACATATTGGAGCAATGGAAAAGATAGGGAGTAGACAATGTACCAACAGAGCAACTTGACCACCTCCAGTACTTGTTCCTCCTAAGGGAGGAATCCAAAGCTAGAGGCCTAAAGTGTACACACGGGGATATTGGACACCTAGGAGTCAAAGTCGGCAAAGGACAAGCACAACTCTCACCCAAGTAGACGCGGAGGAAAAAAGGCAGGAAATAAAATAGTGTATCCCTACAAGAGCTTGGAGCGCTAATGATAAACTTGGGTAAGATCAAGAAACTCTTCCCCAACTCCCCCCCGCATGTTTAAATGAAGGTTATAACTTGGAATTTAAGAGGCTTAAACATCCCAAGAAAGCAACGAATCCTTAGAAATAGACTAAAACAGGAACAACCAGATCTTTGTTTTATTCAAGAGACAAAATGTAATACAGACATAATGGAAACAATCAGTCAACAACAATGGCGCAAGTACAAGATGGTGGCTATTGGAGGCCACCAAATGGAAAGAGGTATCCTCACCCTGTGGAACCCACAATTACTAATCCTAATAGCAGCTGAAGCAACTAGGCATACCCTTACGGTCCGCATGCAAATCATTGGGAACATAGAGTGATTTTATGCACTAATTTGTATGGGCCCCAGGTGTTAGAGGAAAGGAGAGGAATGATAAGAGACCTAGAATATCTCAAAAACCGATCCAAAAACCTCCAATGGATCCTAGTAGGAGACTTCAACATCATCACATCATTTACAGAGAAAGAAGATTGGATAGAGATGCAAAATAATTCTCAAAGTTCATAGACATGGCGAAGATGGTAGATTTGAAAACTAATAATGGCCAGTTCACCTGGAACAATAAACGGATGAACCAACATCATGTAGCAACAAGACTCGACAGATTCCTAGTATCAGAGTCAATCATTATGCAGGGCCTAACCTTAGATTACAACACCCTTCCCTGGGGGGGATCTGATCACTAGCCAATGCAACTAGAAGTAGGCTTCCAGACCACACCAGAGAATAGACCTTTCAGATTTGAGAAATTCTGGATTGAACACCCGACATTTAAGAAAATAATCAAACAGTGGTGGCGGGAGGAGAAACTAGAGAAAGGGACAAGGATGTTCAAACTCTATAAGAAACTAAAACACATCAAATATAGGCTCAAGGAGTGTAACAAGGACACTTTTGGGAATATAAACCAAGAGAAGAAAAACATTGAAGAAAAAATAAAAAAAAATCCAGGAAAAATGCATTTCAGAGGGCTACATGGAGGAGCAGAAAAAGGAAGAGATCCAGATGACCCAGGAATGGGAAGAACGATGCCAGCAAAAAGAAACTCTTTTGGCTACAAAAGTCCTGGATCAGATGGCTAAAGGAAGGAGAACGGAACACCAAGTTTTTTCATAGAACAACCATGGCCAGAAGAGCCCATAACAAAATCCTGAAGATTAGGGACCGGGATGGAATAGAGAGAGAGTCACATAAGGACATTGAAACAACTCTGGTAAACTACTTCCACGGGATAGCCCAAGAACCCAACCAAGACAGCATGAAGGTCATACAAAGGATAATCTAGCATATCCCTCGCCTGGTCAGTAAAGAACAAAATAACAACCTGAGCAAGCCCATTGCGGAGGAAGAAATTGACCAAGCACTCCAGGAAATGCCCAATGGAAAAGCCCCAGGTCCAGATGGTTTCACAGTGGAGTTCTTCAAATCCTACTGGGAAATTGTCAAAAACGATGTACATAGGGTAGTGGAAGACTTTAGAAGGTCAACCTCCATTCTAAAAGCGCTAAATGATACAATGATTACAATTATCCCCAAAGAAAATGAATCCAAAACCCCTGATCATTACAGACCTATAGCGTTGTGCAATGTGGTGTATAAGATAATCTCCAAGGTTATAGAAAATAGATTGAAACCACTCCTACCCACACTGGTTTCACAAGAACAGACAGGTTTCATGGAAGGAAGACAAATAATGGGCAATATCATCCATGCCCACGAACTTATCCACATCCTGAAGCTTCAGAAGAGAGGGGGAATGATAATACAACTGGACCTAGAAAAAGATTATGACAAAATTAGCTGGCACTATATGATCAAGACCCTGGAAGCCTTCGGCTTCACCCAACACTGGATCAGTTGGATAGTCAACCTAGTATCCACAACAAGCTACTTGCTACTAGTAAATGGATCCCCTGCCAAACCTTTTTGGCCCATGAGAGGCATCAGACAAGAAGACCCATTATCCCCTTTCCTATTCATTCTAATGATGGAAAGTCTCAGTCGAAGCATAAAAAGTGAAACAACAATAGGGGAAATAAAAGGTATCAAACCCTTCAAAATTTTCCCTACTTCTACACACCAACAGTTTGTGGATGACACCTTACTTCATGGCATACCCGGTCAAGGAAGCAAAAGCCTAAAAATGAATCTTAGATGAGTTTGGGGAAACCTCGGGGGCAGAGATCAACCAGTCCAAATCTATGATCTTCTTCTTTAATACCAACCCCGCAATCCAAAGAAATTTGTCAAACATCTTGGGCTTTGAATGCAAAGCACTCCCAAACAAGTACTTGGGAATTCCCCTGATAGATAAATCTTACAAACTGTCAAATTGGGAAGGAATAATCAACAAGCTACAAGACTAGGTAAAAAATTGGACGTACAGATCCCTCAACCTAGTCGGAAGACTTGTCCTGACCAAGTCAGTTTTGCAAGCAATTCCAACCTTTATGATGTTTGGTTTCCCAACCCCCAAGGGGATACTACAAAAAATAATAACAATACAAAGGGACTTCCTGTGGTGAGGTGCAAAAACAAGGAAAAAATGGGACTGGTGGCTTGGGAGAAGGTTTTTAAACCAAAAAGAAAAGGAGGCATGGGGTTACACGACCTGCAAGTGACCAATGATGCCTATGGGGAAAAACTCTGGTGGCGTTGGGTCAAATAAACTACTACGCCATGGGTCAACATGTGGAAGGCAAATTATGCCCCGGACATATGCAACCAGGACAAAATCCACTTCAGAGGCACCAAGGAGGGTTCCGCCAGTTGGAACCTAGCCTGGCGCAACAAGGCCTGGATCCAGACACACGGCTTTTGGGAAGTAAGAAATGGAAAAACATCTAGATTATGGGAGGATGTCTAGCAACACAAACCTAGAATGGAAAAACTAGGCTGGGAGGAAATCCAACAGGAGTTGATTGTGTAAGGAAAAACCAGAGTCTACCATTACTGGAAACAAGAAACAGATTGCAACAAATGGAGAATCTAGAACACTCTCACCCCGTAGAATAAAGACCAAACCACAACAATAGTAAAAGAGGTGGAGGAGGAATTGGGGAGACAGAAAATTGCAGTCACGAACGAAAATGACCGGCTGATATGGAGGCACAAAGACGGATGGGAATTCAATCTCAAAGAATCCTGACACTATATAGCAAACCAGGACCAAGAAGACCTGACGCATCAATGGGATAAGCTCTGGAACAACCCCCATTGGCCAAAAATAAAAATCTTCCAGTGGCTAATACTCCATAACCGAATTCTAACTTGGGAAAACCTAAGGAAGAGAGGATTCATAGGTCCCTCTAGATGTCACCCATGTGAAGAAAAGGAGGAAACAAAAAACCATATCCTGGACTAAAGAACCTACACAACAGAAGTTTGGGACTGACCGACAGGCATCTTCCAACAATCCAATAGGATCAGAGGTAATATATCTGCAACTATCAACATCTGGAAAGATAACTACAGCGAAAACGAAGAGGTGAATCTCTATTGGAACCTCATCCCCGGAATGATCATTTGGGCAATATGGAAGGAAAGGAATCGACGCATCTTCAAGAACCAAAGTTGGATGCCAGGAAAGATCAAGGAAACAATTATCTTCATTACAAGAGAAACGATACAGCGTCGCAACTTCCAAACAGGAAGAGCGCAACTCACAGACCAAAACCTTCATGTTCTAGAGGCTTTTCAACTGAAAGATGGACGCAACCCCAATCAGGTAAGGCGGCCACCGCAACTACAAGTAGGTGAGCGCAACTAGAAACTGCCACCAGAGGGCTCCCTCAAGCTGAATTTCAACGGGGCATCGAAAGGTAACCTAGGACGGACAGGAATGGGAGGAGTAATCAGGGACAGTCAAGGAAAAATCATTCGGCTGTACACTGGGAGTCTGGGAAACTCAACCAACAACATCGTTGAATTTGAAGCCTTAGAGACCAGCCTCGAGATTCTACACCGGGAAGGGATGACCAACGCCATAGTGGAAGGATATTCCACGCTAGTCATCAACACAGTAAGGCGACTCCAAAACAGTACCAGAGTGGGAAAAATTCAGAGGCACTGGTGCTTGGCTCATTCCCTGCAAAAAATTCAAGAGCACTTGCAGACAGGGATCACAATGGACTTGCGCTGGGTATGGAGGTCAACAAATGGACTAGCAGATAGAATCGCTAACGAAGGGATCGACAAGGCAGGACTAGAATTGGATTCCATATGGAGTAACATCCTAAATGGTCAGTTCTGAACAGACTGCATTCAACTAGCGGCAAAGGACTATGACGGCAGCCGAAGTACGGACAACCACATCGAGGCTAGAGGCATAGAAATAATTGAAGGGCATGTAGGATCCAAGTAGAATCTGATAGGCCACCACTTAAACACGAGTTACAATGCAGATCCCAGTCACACCACAAGAGGATGTACAACACCACAGTCTTGTCAATAGAAAGAAGTACAGGGGTTGTCCATGGGAGAGTAGAAAGGATAATCAGCAGGCAAAAAAGGACGAAGAACAAAAGGGTTGGCCATGGGAAGGTATGGGTACACCTCACCCACGCACAGATACGGGGGGGGGATGATTGGCATACAGCGTGTAAGGCCAAGGATTGGCACATGGACGACGACAAGGTTCCCAAGAGCACACACCCCGAAACAGTGAAAAGGGACCAGAAGGTACACCTTTACGGGAGACCCATGATTACCAGGATAAGCCCGCAGCCGGGGAAATCCAATAAAAGAAGAAACATTAGGGATAGCCACAGACCGAAGAGAAGCAATTACAGAGGCCATCCTACATACCAGGAAGGGGTGAATAGAAATGGAGGACAAATTCAAGACAAGAACCACCAAAATCAAATCAAGATGGTAATAATGAAGAATACCCAGAGTAAGAGGGGGCCCCAGGGGGAGGAACTTCCAACAAGTGGCCAGAAGATCACAAGGATGGAGAAGGTGGCCAAAGAAGCCAAGGGTACCTTTCTCATGTAGGTCGATCCAAAGGGAAAAATAGTCATCGACAGGTGGGAGAGAGAAGTCAACACCACGCGCTAGGGCAAAGCCTGGGCAAAACCCATTCAAGAAGAGGACGGGATAAGGGACCCAGGGGCCACACAACCTAGAACAACCCTCTACCACAAAACTGTGGAGGAAGCCTAGCGCACAAAAATGTTGATAGGAAAGTTGAGCACTAATAGGAAAGAGACCAGAAGGGAGGCTATCTGGGACCACAAGAAGGTGCTCACAGAAATTCTGAGCCGCCTCAACAACCTGGAGGCTAGGGAAAGAAGAATAGAAAAGGACCAGAGGAGACAAAATGAAAAAATGGAATGAATGGCAGGACAATTCCACCTCTACCTATGCTATGTCCACCACATGGATATCACTCCAGCAGACCGATGCGGAACACTAGCCTGTATTAGAAAGATGTACATGGTAGAGCAGAGGAAGGAGAACGAGGCAAGAAAGGAAGGAGACGAAAGTCATCCCATCCTCTTGGACTAGCCAATTTCAACCCCTAGTCAAGTTGTTTAACAGTGTAGGAGCCACCTTGTTCTACGTTTTTGTCTTTTGTGTATATGTTATGGTATAGTATTTCAAACTAGTTTTCGGAGACTGGGTCGGTTTCCCAGGGTGGCGGCCTAGCCCTCCCCCCCGTTTTTGTAGACAACGCAACTTTGGGATCCCTGATATGGTTTCCTTTTTGGAAGATTAGGGGATCCCCCTTTTTCCTTTTGTACCATATTTTTCAGTAATATAGAATCTCACAGTCACTTACAAAAAAAAAACAATGGTTTGCCAATTAATTGCTAGTGATTTTCAGCATGTAAAATTGGAAAACCGTAATGGTATATGAGTTTGTTATGCTTATTTATTTAATGTTAAGGTTGGAGAAAAACAATGTGTGAATTTTAACTTACTATTATGTTGTCGAAATTTCTTCAAAATCCTTATATGCTACTACTGAACACTCTTGTTGAGAGCACAAAGACTCTATAATGTATTGTAACCATTTAGTTGCTAAATAATGCATTGAGTGTGTTTTAGAGTGTGAGGTTTTTTTCCTGGAAGGGTTTTCCCTAGGAAATCATTGTCTAATGGTTATATGTTTTTGTGTTGTTTATTACTGCAATTTTGTTTATTTAATTTCTCCACATTCATATCTCATTAATTAGTGTAGAAAGCGTATTTTGCAACTTTGTTTCCTTTCATTTAGCACTTTTCTTCTGAAATATGTAATGAATGAATGAAGTAGGTATGAATTACATTTTTTGAATTAACTGTAAATGTATTCATAAGAATTAGAACTTTGCACAGGACCATCTTGATTGATGACAATGGCAATTTCATTACCTTTGTCGTAATCAAACCCCAAACCTCAATAGCCTTCATAAGTGCATTTGCAAGGCCATTACCTTGCCTTTCCTTATAAATGATCAAGTTAATAGCCTTCATAAATGCATTTGCAATACCATTACCCTACCTTTCCTTATGAATGATCAAGTCAAGAATGGTTTGTTGTATTAGTAATAATTAACATTGTAATTATTAATTATTGATTATTTATATAGTAAATATTTAATTATTTATTAAAATAATAATAATTTATATTATTCTTTAATAAATAAAAAAATTATTAAAATTACTCAAACACTACTAAATAAATATTAAATAGTAAAATTCATTGAACAATTAAAAATCTCATATTGATTTATCGTTGTACACAACACTTAATATACCTATAATTGACAATATTATTACACATCCAACTATTGCTATACCAACAAATAACCGAGACCATGTCTATATTAAACTAAAAATGCATTGTAACACTTTGATGGCAGTGGAATATGCAAACATTTTCCATCCATGTACACTTTGCATAAATATGAACCATTAGAAGGAATTATTAAATAAATAAGTAATTTTTAATATTATATAGTGTTGTAATGGAAAAGACTATATTAAAAATATTAGTAGACTTCTTTGCGACGCTGTTTGTGTATATGGAGAGATCTAGAATAGAATAGGACCTTACATGATTCGTCGTTACAGCGTGTTTTTTTTAATAGGTGGAAGGCAGTAAATTGATTTCTCAGGCCACGTGGTAGCAGATAAACAGATAGAATGAAATGGAAGAGGGTGAACGAAGTTTATTCAATCATAATTTAATTAGCATACTTTCAAATTTTATGGAGGTTTCATATTAATGTTAGGTTTTATATAAATATTGTTCATTGAGATTAGAAAGATATTGCAATTAAAATAATTGTATTTGAAGTTGGGTAACTATTTTGATGATGTGTGGCTCATGCATCCAAGGCATATCAACTTGTATACAGGTAACATGGAATGGTAAAGTCTATGGAGGTATACATACCCTACCCTCCTCTAGATTTGAACTTGTGATCTCTTAAGAGGAAACACATGTTCTTAACCATTAGGCCCACTCAGACTGTATATGAAGTGTACACATTGTTATGCAATGGGGTTCATGTCATGGATGTGTAACTTCATATTTGTTTGGGCATAACATTTTAATAGTGTACTGACTTTTATGTTAAAGGTTGTGTTTTCTTTGTTTTTAAATGTTATTAGTTTGTGAAGGAAAAAATTAATATTGTAGAAAACAAAATTGTTAATTATAGGATTAATTTTTTGATAAAGTTAATAAGAATTTTGTTGAATTTTGAAAGTATAAATTTAAATTGTTGAAATTGCAATATTGAAATGAAAAAAATAGTAATTAATATCAATGATTAAAATTGCAAAAAAAATAGTTTTTCATTATTAAAATGGCAAATTTTCATTATTTTTTTTATCAAATTAACAAAAAAAAAAAAAAAACTTTATTAAATATATTAACATAATAATAAATTATGTGAAGGAGAAAACTATCATTCAATTTGTAAAAGGTTTTTAGACTTTTAATCATTTGTTGTTGCAATTATTTAAAGTGAGATATACTATTAAAATAAAATATGAGTACATTTGATGGATTATTTCTCATATTAGTTTTAAGATTTTACAAATTTTACAAAACACAAGCAACAGTGAGATAGATTTTGTAAAGCTACAAACATATTAAAAGTAATTGTAAATAAAAAATAAGAATACTTTTATGAAGACAAAACCAAAAATAAAAGTTCTTTTAATAACATCAAGTAACACACTTACCACTCCATATATTGAATTGAGTAGTCCAAATATTGATATGCATTAGTGTAAAATTATTTTAAATTATAAGAGAGGATAATGAAGGGTTGAAAAATTTACCCAGATTTGATTTTCATGGATAATGAAGGGTTAAAAAGTTTATGAAAGGGGATTATTAGAATAAATAGTCTTTAAACTTAGAATTTGAGGAAAGGATTTAAATATTATGTTATCCAGGAAGAAGTTGAAACATTCCCTTTAACAAAAAAAACA
Organism: Picea engelmannii; assembly: GCA_009831015.1. Classification (NCBI taxonomy): domain Eukaryota; kingdom Viridiplantae; phylum Streptophyta; class Pinopsida; order Pinales; family Pinaceae; genus Picea; species Picea engelmannii. Next base: position 139,567 of record ML800030.1, read on the forward strand.
TGAAATATACAAGATAAAAAGGACATGGCATTTAAGTTAAAAAGGATTGGAGGTATTTGGAAAAAAATAGGAATGGTTTGTATTGGAATTAACAATCATTAGTGATATATGTGATATATTTAATACATGTTGATGAATTTTGTTAATAGTAATTAGTCAAGTGATATAACATTTTGGTTAATATTTAATTAACAAAAGTAAATAAAAATAACTATTCAATAATATTTTTATATAAGAAAACTATATCTCTAAATTATTATATATGCATGACATAATAACATATGGAAATAGTTGTTTTGGATGAGCATTTCTAAATATTTTATTAAATATAATATATAAGTTCCTATATAAAAAGAACTAACTACTTTATATATGTTATTGTAAAAAATTAATTGAGAGATTCTTATGTTATGAATGTGTAACTTTCAATTGTTTTCGGCATAACCTTTTAATAGTGTACTAGCTTTTATGTTACATGAGATGTTCCCCTTAGGCTTGTCAAACTCATATTTTCGTAAGTGTTGTTTGAAGCTCATATGAAAGTTCAACCAAAGGGGTAGTGTATCCTGCCAAGTTGTTAATTGTACTTTCTTGACGGCGTTGTCTAGCTATTCTACTAAATGCTTTTTTTAGTCGAAATCTGGAGATACAAATTTCCACAAATCATTATTTTTTGTTGTTCAAAATCCATTTCTAAATGAAGAAATGGATTCAACATGCTGAAAAACCTCGGAGAGGCTTGGATTATACATAAATAATCACCCAAATCTACCAATCTAACAATTTCTCACCAGATTTCAAGCAAATATCCTTGGAAAAATCCCTCATTTCACAAGACCTTATGTTAACAAATAGTAAATAATAATAAATATATAAGAATAATATATTTATTGCAGTTTATCTATTAAATTTGTGTGGACATACATATTGCAGTTTACAGTTTAGGGTAGTATATATAGTGTTAAATTTGTGTATACATACATACATAAATATATATACATAAATATATAGTTGTCATGTTTTATACTTGAAACTAACAACATATACTTGAAACTAACAGCATTATATGTGTGGTTAAACTTTTATATAGAAATATATATATATATATATATATATATATATATATATATATATATATATATATATATATATATATATATATATATATATATATATATATATATATATATATATATATATATATATATATTCAATTGCACTGAACGCTTTGCAATTTTATTTAAAATGTTTTAAAACATAATCCAAAATTTGAAAATTTCAAGTATTTAATCAGCAAATCAAATTGAAGATATAAGTTTCTTTGTAGATTTTTTATTAAAACAGTTTTATAAAAAATTAACAAACATAATATGATTGAACAAAATTATTATAAATATTGAATCTTACCCACATTATAATTTATAAAAAATCAAAATTTCAATGATAATCAATCTCAAATTTAAAATTTGCATTGTTAATACTTCGCCATAAATTTTGTCGACCCAATATGCTTTACATTGCAATTGAATTTGTTGAGTTGATAATGTATTTATGCGAAGACAATTCAAGATATGCTAACGACTCCACCCATGAACCTATAATTTCTTTTGACTATTCATTTTATTGACAGTCGCACCTACACCATCCTTTAAATTCGAAATCATATGCACCTACAGGTTCTGCCTCAAGACGATCCTCCTTCATGGATAATCTGGGTGGCTTGGAAAGCACACCAGCAGGCAGATACGTATCATCTGCCAAATAGAACACTACCAATGCAGAACCAAACACTACTCATTCGATTATTATGAAATAAGGTTACATTATATAAGCTCTGTGAGCTATTAACAAATTCCTAAGGAATAGGATCTCAACGGATCTCTACTAACATGTATCATAATAATCTAACAGAATACTAATTTAAGCATTTCGACATTATTATTCCAACTCTTCCCCTTAATGGAGAAATGGATTCTCTACCACACCTAACTGTTTCCTACATTCTTCAAAACACATCTTTCCAAGAGGCTTGGTAAAGATGTCAGCCACATTCTCAGTGGTATTATAGTAGGTCAAGTCAATTTCCTTCTCTTTTATCTTTTCTCTTACAAAATGATGTTGGATTTCTATATGCTTTGTTCTAGCATGTTAAATTGGGTTGTGTGTCAATTTAATAGAGCTTTGATTGTCACATTTGAGAACAGTTGGCTTCATTTGCTTGTTGCCAATGTCTTCAAGAATTCTCCTTGATCAAACAGCTTCACAAGTAGCATTACATAGAGCTTTGTATTCAGCTTATGTTGATGATTAAGAAACAGTTGGTTGTTTCTTACTGCTCCATGACACGACCCCTGTACCAATGTTGAATGCATATCCTGAAGTTGATTTCCTGTCATCAGGATTTCTGACCCAATCTAAATCAGAGTAACCTGCCAACTCAACATCACAATTATCAGTATACATAATACCAAAATTAACAGTTCCTTTCAGATATTGAAGGACTTTCTTTGCAGCTACCCAGAGGCTTTCAAGTGGCTTAGCCATGAACTGACTAAGGATGTTCACTGAATATTCTATGTCCGGTCTGGTAGTAGTGAGATAGTTCAAACTTCCCACCAACTGGTGATACAGAGTACCATTTGCCTCTTTAGTTTCATCAACACTAGATAACTTTGCATTATGTTCTAAAGGTGTTGACACTGCCTTGCATTCATTCATATTGAATCTTTCCAGTATTTCCCTTGTGTATTTACTTTGAGTGACCATTGTTTTACCATCTTCTCTCCATATTTCCAGACCTAAACAATAATGTATTTCACCAAGATCCTTCATTTCAAACATCCATGATAACTGAATTTTAATATCTTCAATCAAGTGAGAAGCACTGCCTGTTATAATCAAATCATCAATATATAAAGATACCAAAGCAACATTCTCATTTTCATCCTTTTTGACATACAAATTAGGATCATTTTTTCTTTTCACAAAACCTTTATGTTGAAAGAATGAATCAATCTTAGTATACCAAGATCTAGGTGCTTGTTTCAAACCATATAGAGATTTCTTTAGTTTACACACAAGATCCTCTTGTCCTTTCTTTATAAATCCTTCAAGCTGAACCAAATAAACTTCTTCTTTTAAATCACCATTCAGAAATGCAGATTTAACATCTAACTGATGTATTTTCCAATTGTGTTGTGTAGCTAATGCAATCATGACTCTAATTGTATTTAACTTAGCTATAGGTGAAAAATTGTCCTCATAATCAATTCCTTCCTTTTGTGAATACCCTTTTGCAACTACTCTAGCTTTGTATTTGTCAACACTTCCATCTCCATTAAATTTGGTTTTATACAGCCATTTACATCCTATGGGAACTTTGTTTTCAGGCAGTTTTGTTAATTCCCATGTTTCATTCTTCATTATTGATTCATATTCTCCATTCATTGCATTTTTCCATTCCTTGTGATCTTTAGCTTGTTCATAAGTAACAGGTTCTACAACATTCATTGCTTGTGTCATCAATGCATAATCGTTATACCTGGAGGGTATCTGAATTGTTCTTGTAGACCTCCTCAGTGGTCCACCACTATCTTCACTTTCACTTCTTCTTTTCTGAGGTATAGGAGTGTTTGGAGTATCTTCACTGCTCTCACCTTGTTGTTGTACCTGTTCCTTTTCCTGTTCTTGTTCATCATCTATATCAATTTTCACATGAACATCATTGTCATAAGGAGTATGCCAGATATCATACTTACTTGCTTCTTCATCTGTAGTCTCATGAAAAATCACATCTATGCTTGCTATGAGCTTATGTGAATTAAGATCAAATGGTTTGTATGCCTTATGATCATCATAATAACCAAGAAAAGTACACTTTACAGATTTTGCATCCAGTTTTCTTCTCTCATCTTAGGGAATATGAGCAAATGCCTTTGAACCAAATATTTTTAAATGACCAACCTCAGGTTTATAACCATAAAGAACTTCAAAAGGTGTTTTTGAATCTAGAATCTTAGTTGGCCTTCTATTCTTTAAGTAAACAACAGTGTTAATGCTTCTGCCCAAAAACCATTAGAGATATCTTTACCTTTTAACATGCTATGAGCGCATTCCACTAATGTCCTGCTCTTCCTTTCAGCTACACCATTTTGCTGAGGTGTAGAAGGCACTATGAATTGTTAAATGATCCCATTGTTTTTGCAGTAGCTTTCAAAGGCTCCTGAGGTATATTCTCCACCTTGTTTAGATCTGAGTATCTTGATGTATTTACCTGTCTGCTTTTCCACCATAGTTTTGAATTCTTTAAAATATTCAAATACATCACTCTTTTTCCTTATGAAATAAACCCGAGTAAATCGTGATTTGTCATCAACAAATATCAAAAAGTACCTCGTACCACCAAGTGATAAGGTTTGCATGGGACCATAGACATCAATATGTATTAATTCAATTATCTCTCTCTGTTTCTTCTCTTTATGCACTGCAAATTCTCCCCTATGCTGCTTACCTAGTGCACAAGCTTCACATTCTATATGTTGATGTTTCAAAATAGGAATCCCTTCAACCATTAATTTGTTTTGAAGTAGCACTAAGTCATTTTGGTTAAGATGTCCATACCTGTGATGCCATAACTCTTCAGTTGTCATTGTAGTAGATGTCAATGCATGATGATTGGACTTTGTGACATCAAGCTTATATAGTGTTCCAATTCTTGTCCCTATGGCTATGATTTTATAATGATTCTGAATATCCTTCACAAGACAATGATACTGCATAAATTCTACTTTCAGATTTTTATTAGTTATTGCTAAAACAGAAATCAAATTATTTTTGATGCCTCGAACATACAACACATCATGAATCTATCTCTTTTGGCCATTAGGTAAATTCACACATATTTTTCCATAACCCTGAATCTTGAGAGATCTGTTATCTCCTAAATATATGTGTGTTTCATTTTTACTCTCATGATATTCATCAAACAACTCTTTGACACAAGACATATGGATTGAGGCACCTGAATCTATAAACCATGCATTTTCATCATCAGTTTCTGCAGACAATGCAGCTTTTGAAATAAACAACTTTAAAGTCTGAAAACTTTCATTGGTGGATGCTTCAGTTGTGACATAATTTCCATTATGTTTTCTAAACTTCTATTTGGATTCATCAACTTTCCTTTTATAACAGTCTTTAGCATGATGACCAGGTTTCCCACACTAAAAACAACCATCATTTTTCTTATCATGAGAATCAGATTTTGAGTGAGTCATACCTCTGTTTCTTGGCTGAAACTTGATTGTTTTGTTTCAATCCCATGTCTTGCCCTCGTATGGTTGTTTTCCTTTGGCCATCAATGCTAATTCTGGAGTGTGAGAGTCCATCTCAAACACCTTCATTCGTTCTTCCTCTTGTAGAAGAATCCCTGTTAACTCAATAAATGTAGGGGGATTTGCTCTACCTCCTAGACTTGAAATAAAGACATGATAATCTCTGATTAATCTTTTTAATGTAATAGTTACCATGTCAGTATTTGAAACAATATCACTAATTGCACTTAACTGATCACATAAATCCTTAATACGGGAAATGTAGTTGGTGATATTCTCATTTGCAGCGATTTTTATGGACAATAACTTAGTCTTTAGAAACAAAATTCTATTGGAGTTTGTAGTTTCATACAAAACTTTCAAGATGTCCCATGTCTCCTTAGAAGTTTTACAATCTCTGATGTGCGGGATTATGTTGTCTTTGATAGACAGCCGCAACAACACTTTTTCCTTAGTTTCTTGTTTCTCCCAGTCTGCAAGAGTAGCACCTGTTGGTTTGGCTTCATCTCCTTTTACTATAGTCCAGACATTCAGTGCTTCAAGCATAGTTAATATCTTGAATTTTCAGTCAAGATAATTGTCCCCGTCAAGCTTGGAAGCTTCATTCAGATAATTTTCGGGAAAGGAATTGGCCATAGCTGCTGAAAGACGGATTCAATAAAAAATACCTGTGTTTGAGAAAATACCTCTTTTCTCTGATGATTTGATAGCAAACAGAAATAACAAATGAACCCAACAAAAACAAATTAGTGTGCCTCGGTGAATTTAATTCCACTAGAGCTCACTACCAGCTCCCTTAATTCAAGTCGACCAACGATCTGGTTCTCCCTCCAGCAACGCAGGCTCCTCCAGCCTCAGGTTGCACTCAACAACGACGTCCGGTCAAGTTGGGCCTCCTTCACACGATCTCAGGTGGTAGTCAATCAACGATTACAGACAACGAATAGCGTGGGTTCACTCCTCAACAACCATCTCCTTTGCAGTGTTTATCACTCCCAACACTCCTTCAATGGAGATCAATGATGGCAGCTTACTTCTCTCATAGCTCCGCACCTGCTCTCACAGCTCAACACTCTTTACACGAGGCTCTGATACCAAAATAAAACACTACCAATGCATAACTGAAGACGACTCATTCGATTATTATGAAATAAGGTTACATTATATAAGCTTTGTGAGATGTTAACAAACTCCTAAGAAATAGGATCTCAACGAATCTCTACTAACATGTATCCTAACAATCTAACAGAATACTAATTTAAGCATTTCGACATTATTATTCCAACTCTCCCAGCCCAGAATGCTTTGAAAACTTCTTTTGAAACTCAATGGAGTTGTCCCTAAATGCTTTGGCTTCTTCTGTAAGTGATAGAAGGCGATACTATGAACAAAAGAGGCGGTCACAACAAAATATGATCCATGATCCAAACTTATCAGAATATGGACAACAAAGAGATAGGGATAGGTGGAGGATAGATCACGAACAACAAATAGATAGAGATAGATCAACGAAGAGATAGGAGCAAGGACAAGTGGAACATGAATATGACATGTGGTATCAGTGGTATCGACATAGTGGTATCAGTGGTATCAATTGTCATGAGAGAGGGATGATGAAAAAAATGGTTGTTTTCTAAAACCAATTAACATTTTTTCTTGAAAACCTATCCCTAACCCTAATATATGTATCTGGCATAATAAAAACATATCCCTAATCCTAATATATACATTTGGCATAATGAAAACCTATCCCTAACCCTAATATATGCATTTTGCATAATGAAAACTTAACCCTAATATATACCTTGAGCATAATTACTGTTAAATTAACATTTATTTGTTTTTGGGTTTTCATAGAATTTGACACTATAGCTTTTGAAATATCGGAGTTGATCTAGGGTGCCACATTAAGGTTCTGGTTTGAAAGCGCATGGGTTTAATTTACACTTTTAACAAAGAATTCATGTTAGTGGATATATTTGCTATTGCTCTAAAATAGTATTTATAATTTTTCAATACTTTTAAATAAATTATTCAGTCAGGATGACTGAGTGGTCTAAGGCGCCAGACTCAAGTTCTGGTCCTCGATTGAGGGCGTGGGTTCAAATCCCACTTCTGACAACCCAAAATTTTCAGTTTTATTACTACAATTTTTTCTTTTGAAAAACAGTGGTAAGGAAACCGCAGTAATATACCTCAGAAAGTTAAAGCTGTATAAATGGGCATTTGGTCTAGTGGTATGATTCTCGCTTAGGGTGCGAGAGGTCCCGAGTTCAATTCTCGGAATGCCCCACTATTTGCGCGCAGCCTTATAATTTATCAGCAATCGGCATTAAAGAAATGCAGATCAAATCACAGTTTTTCTTTAATTCCTTTCCCACTCGAAATCTATATTTCTGAATTTTTCTTCGAAAGAAGCAAAATAATGAATTATTTGTGTTTAAATTCTCTATGGATCGACGGTTTCTGCGCTTTATTGCTTCCTACTTGTTTTCCGTAGAGGTAAATTTGCAAAATTGTTTGCATGCAAATCTTATTTTTGATTGCGAACGAAGGCCACTAAACAACGAGATTTGAACATGTAGCGGGAGTTGAACCCTTGATATATATATACTGACTTTGCTTTATTAAAAAAAAAAGGGAGACCACTTAACATATTGGTTTCCTAATAAATATTTGCTAATGAATTACAATCTATTTTTTCCTCTATATGGCTTTAACAAGAGGAAAAGTAAGTTCCCTTGAAGAGTTATTTTAAATTATAGTTTCAGTAAATTTAATGGTTTTCCATGTCATTTTCATCTCCTTACTATAAGTGGGAATAGAGTATGAAAGGTTATTTTGCTGCACAGTGGTTATATAGTTCATACTCGATAGGTTTATGGTTGGTTTGTTTCGTAAATAAGGATCTCTACGGATTAAAATTAAATGAAGTTTTTACAATTAAAAATAGGTTAAGGTCATACCAAAAATATATGTTATATTCATAACCTCTAAAAATGAAACATGAAGCACCATTGGACCAATGGTAGATGACATCCATCAAATGTGAACAAATTGTTGACACAATATAGTGCTCTATATCAACTTCTAACTTGAAGTCACATTGCACCCGTGCAATCCATAGTGCACTATTTTGAAGTTGACACAATGGCTTCACGAGCTCATTAGTCAAATGTACTTATTCACATGATTTTTCACATGGAATAAAGAAAGAAGCTTGCAAATGTTGCAATTTGATGATGATCCAACTCATTGAATGTGTCATTGAACATCAATTATGTTACAAGAAATCCATCTCCAGTGTCAATGAGACATGCAACTCGACCTTTCATTGGTACCACACCATTAGAATCAATGCATCCATGTCGCTTAAGCACTCTTGAGTGATTTCTTTAACTTTGTACGAGAGAGACAATGCACTCTTGAGCGATTTTTTTTTTAATTATGTAGGTAAATGCCTCTATGAAATAGCACAAATGATACTTGGTAGATGGGTGTTGTAGCATTGCTTACACAACAATTATTCAAAGGATTTAACCCATTGAATCAAATGGACAATAACATTGTGTGTGCAAGAACAACAATCCAATAAACAATTAATTGAAGCCAACAAATGAATTATAGTGTTGTGGCGAACCAAAAATAGATTGGGAATATGGCAATAACAACTAATCATTAGTTGGGAAATTTGCAATAGATAATGGCATTGCATTTGTAAACCAACAATACATATAACTTGTTGTTCCTGAGTTTATACTTTAAGGCTCTAAAGTATACCGTTAAGGTATCCAAAAAAGGTAGAGATAATTAATGGATAAAAAGAAAAAGTTTAAAGGAAACCAAGATCACGGTTGGTTCCATAACTGTCTCTGTCTAGCTTCCCATTGTTCTCGAATGCTAATATCCCTTTCAATTGCAGCCCATGATCTTTCAAGTTATACCCGTGTATTTTTTGTCTATAAGATGGTATTGAATAGGTTTAACGCAATACTTGTTTGATCTGATAGACCGGGTTCTATATTGGGCTGTCTGGTAACTGGAACAGTCATGAAAACTGAGGGTTTCTCTTTTTTTTTTTGTAAATCAAGAATACTTTCGATGGTCGCAAATTTCTGGTTCAAATTTATAAAAATAGAACTTCCAAATTATGAATTAATAGTATAACAAAAATAAAGACCTTTTCTAGTATCTGAGTCAAATTTAAAGGAGACAGTGGACGGAATGAATAAAAATGAAACATGTAGTTGTATAACAAAAATGAGGCATCAATTTAAGAAGAATCTCATTTTTAAGTTAATATAAGAAAAAGGGATGATAACTTTGCAGAAGCATATAGTTTCAGAGTCCTAAAACGTTCATAGGTCTTATATCCGCTGAAAGCTCATACAGAGGAAAAACTGCAAATGATTAGATAATCTGACTGTTTTCATTACTATAATAGAAATTACCACATGAAACACTTCAAACAAAAGTATGAAATAAAAATAGAATGACAGAGAAACACATAACTCAGGCTTGACCAGATTTGGAATCTTCAATCTATATTGTATTAATTCAGGCAAAAAGAAACTTTCTCTTTATAATCCCCTCCAAAAAAAAGCCTCTTCTTAGTCTTGAAAAAATTACATTTATACAAAACCACCAATCTTAGGACGGTTGGTGATTTCCTAACTCTTAGAGACTAACTATTTGTTAAAAAATAGATCAAAAATTGTTTTCATGATCTTCTTCATTTTTCCATTTTCTGGGAAGTAAAGCCCTTCCAAATAATACTTTTACTTTGTTTATGACTCTCCTTCTTTTGATTTGATACATTTAATGCATTTCTCCAGGAACTGTGTAAAATTTCCGGGGGGTTCTAGAAAATCTCTTGCCTTGAGCAGATAAACCTTTCTCTGAATCTTAGAAAGACGTTCATCAACTCCTTTATCTATAAACTTTATTGACTGTAGCTTTAAGTTAGGCTCAACTAACAACCTGTCCATTAGGGTGACATCGATTTTTCTTAGTTGTTAAATTTCCATTTGGATTTCACTCAAATTTTTGCCTAAAATTTAATTGATGTCTTACAATATTGATCTGTCCCAAAAGTCCTGTACACTGGCCTTTTCCAATATTTAATGACCCTTTGTCTAAAAGATCAAAAACTTCTTCACAGTCATCTCTGATTTCTTTGGCTATTCTTTTTCTTTCAGTTATGTTGGTTTCCCATAGCTTGAGCATGATGCCGCCTCTAATTTGCTCTGTGGCTGATACTTTCATAGTTTCAGATACCTCTTCACCTGTCGAATATATAATTGCCTTTTGGAGACTAATCCTCACTACTTTGGCTTCTTTTTCTCTTAGGATAATATTTTCAAAGGCATTATCTACTTCTTGAAAGTAATTCTGAATAAGTTCTATCTTGGAAATCAATTTTTGTTGTTCAATTTCTATTTTTGAATGCACTTCCAGTGACTGGGCCTGGAAAGATTTTAAGTCTATAATCTGATCTTCCATTGATATTAATATAGCCTGCAACTGTTCTGCGTGCTCCTTTTGTTGAGTAATCTGTAGCTGATTTGTTTGTATTTCCTTACTCATTTCGTCCAAACTCGTTTTGAGCGATTGAACCTCTAACCTTTCGGCATCCCTTGTCTGTTCCAAACTTTTACTCATTTCTTCTCTAATGCTTTCCTCAACATTCTTTAATTGCTCTCGCGATTGTGCTATGATTTTATCACTCTTCTTTATCCTTGTTATGATTTTTCCCACGATAAAAAAGTTTGTTGTTGCCATGGCTCCCATGGAACCTGCTACCTCTGTAGCGAAATCTTCTTTCTCCAAATTTTGTCCGTCTATCAAGACTTTATTTTTTTTAACCATGTTCCCCTCCCTCTTATGCATCTCCTATTTCAGGACGACCTTCCTTTTTCTACTGAAAAAATAATCGGAAGGAGGAATCTCATCTATGGAAATGGAGGTAAGGTCATCAACAAAAAGAGCTCCCATCTGTGGCAGTCCAAAAGTGGACTGTAAGGGAGTTAAGGAGGCTATGGAACTCCCTAGCTCCATAGATCCTTTCCCTCCTGCTGCCTTAGGTGTGTTGGCATCAACCTTTGGTGATGAAGTGGGAGTAGACTTACCGGACTTGGAAGGTCTCCCTGACCTTTACTCTGCTTCGGTCTTTTTTCTTGGTGGAGGCCTTTCCGCATCCTGTAGGGCCTTTCTGGGATTTCCCTTCTTTTGTGCTTCCTACTCGAAACCTGGTGGAATGATTTCTTTCTCCTGGGGGAGGGTAATTTCTTCCCCTTGAAGTACTTGGGGCAGACCACTCCATCGATGCTTTTGAAAGGTCTGAAAGCTGACTTGTAGGTCAGACAACAGTGTCTGTACTCTTTCCAACACTTCTTTATAAGATTTGGTCCCTTTGAACACGTTGTCCCAAGGGGACTCCTCATGTTCATAGGCTTTCATATTGCATTGTATCAAGTGTTTATTCACTAATTGATAAGGGTCATGCCTTTTGTACTCAATATTTACTAGTTTAATTTCTTTGAGTGCTTCTGCTTTCACCCTAGAATGTCCCAAATTTAGTAATGAAAATTTCTCGATGTACACGGGGAGGATTGGCCAGGACTTCTTTTGAGCTGCCTTTATCTTTATTCCAATACCGCCTTTTACTATTTGGCATGCCACTTCCCTACACACTAGTCTATCTAGAAGGAATTTTGGAAGTGCGTGAGGGGGGATTGAGCACCCATAAACCATGATGTAGGAGAAGATTTCTTCAATGAACCAGTCTACTATTTGCTTGAGGTTATTTGAAACTACTTCAGAAATGCGAGGAGGGTCAAAATCGAAAAACATTTTATGCATGGGTATCACCACGAAATGGCAAATTTCGTAAAACAATTTTTTTGCATTTTCTTCCCACAACTCAGAGTGATATTTGTGAATGAGTTCAAGGCAGGTTATGTTCCAACTCCAATTCATTATGGGAAATGGAGTCATAAAACAAATTGAGTCCATGAGGTATGCTGACATGTAGAAGGCCACTGGTTGACCTCGGGCTCTTACAACTCTGTAATCCAAAATCTCCTCGGCTATATTATCGGATAAAATCTTGTCCCAGTTGAAACTATATCCTTCTGATGCTTCTTCTAAAAAGGGAACCCATTCTGCGGGGAAATGACAGGGATTCTTTTTGCCGAAGAGTTTGCATAGCATCATGGCTACATAAACCATGTACTCATTCAAAGAGGCTGTGGCATAAATTCTGTGGGTATCGGCCCTAAATTTTGATGGACATCTCCACCAACCTTTGATTAAATCAGGGTAAGTTTGGTTTGCCTCAGTGCATTCCTTTCTCTGGAATTCAACTATAAATTTGGCATTGTAAATGAAATTAGGATTGGGTGAGAGTTTGTACATAACATGGATATGTTCAAGTTTGAATGAGTCGATACTGGCTCCTTGATCATTTAAAATGCTTCTCATCAGAATATCAACCTTGTCCAAAGCCCAACTGATCATGTCATTGTACGCCATGAGCCGTGGGTGTGTTGCAATTTTGTGAAGCTTTGATTCTGCTATGTCCCGAAGGTGATTCTCGGAATCGCTAGGGGATTTTTTCATCTCGTAGTCCAAATTTTCATAAATCTGTCTCCATTATTTAATTGAGTTGATAACATGTGGTGTGGTGTCTGATATGACATCTCCCTCTGGGATGGAAATCTCAGTTGTATCTTCACTCTTCTTGGGTCCCTTCTTTGGTGCCATGAATATGTATTGGAAAGAAAACCTGTCATAGAAGAGAGGTGTGAAAGCTCGACTGTATTATCCTATTTCTGATAAAAAAAAAGAGAGAATAAGTTTCAAAACACAGACCTCTAGTTTTCTTTTAACTCATTTTATGGTAAAAGTATTGACGCAGTTGTCAAGAATTTAATACCTTTAATGCGGAGAATATTTCTGAGATACGCATTTGTGTCGCAGAAATCACGATCTATCCGTTATTAATGTGGTTGTATTTCGGAAATTCTAAAATCAACATTAAAAAAAAAACTTCCTTTTGATGGAGGCCGAAAAGAAAGTACTTAAGAAGTTTAATTACCATTAAAAGTATTTTAAAATGAAGTTAGTTCTCTTTAAAATTTGGTATTGAGTCACGACTTCGTGCTTCGGGGTTTCAGACATCCTTCAATATTGAGTCGAGACTTCGTGTTTCAGGGTTTAGGGGATTGTGGTTACATGAGTTATGTCACCACTAAACCCCGAATCCCAAAATCGCGATGAGATTAGTTTTAAGCCTTAACTTCAAAATTGAGTCGCGTCTTCACGTTTCAGGGTTTCGGGGATCGCAGTTACATGAGGTATGTCGCCACTAAACCCTGAATCCCGAAATCGCGATGAGAATAGTTTTAAAATAATCAGGATTAAGATTGACTTTCACTTCTTTCGGGAAATCGGGAATCGGGATTTCACGATTCAAAATGTATTGAAAAGATATTGTCATGAGTAAACCCCGAATCCCGAAAGGTTAAAAAAAAAAAAGGTTAATTAACTCCTTTAGGGTTTTAATTTATTGCGATTTAAAGTACTTTACAGAACATGCATCTAGACTTTAATAACACTTGAGCTTCTTGTCTTTCATTATAACAAAGAAATGAAAACATTTCGGGACTTCGGTATCGATCCTTGGGACTGATAGTGAGGATTATACGTTATGAAAATCCGAATCCCAAAAGAGAAAAATTTTAGTTTTAAAGATGAAAATGTTTCAAACCTAGCTTCAACATAACCCATGAATTGCATTTCTCCTAGCGATCTCAACACATAAATTCACCAATAAAAGGGAGCAACTCTCTAGTCACTAGTGGCTAGAAGAGTTCTCCTAGGTATTGTTTTATACTTTTTCAGGTCTAGGGGACTAAATTTATGAAAAAGGACATTCTTTGGAGTTAAGTTGTAATTGCATCTCATCCTCTTGCTTGTAGTTTTGAGCCTATTGTCAGTTCCCTCTTTCGCATTATAAGTATATTATCTCAACAATTTGCATCATCATCCAAGCAGAGCCTTGTTTATATCCTTTGCATCTTGACACATTGTACCCTATGAGGAAACATTCCCCCGAGTGTCCATATCCTTCATGCACCTCCTCTCATTGATCATAGGTATCTTCCATTGTTGGAACCAGTTGCTTACTCGCGACACTTGTTTCCTCCTCTATATCATAGAATTCATTTGTCTATGAAAAAAAAAAAATACGGGCGGGAAAAGAATATCATTTCCTATTGGCAGCAGTTGTGTCGCCTTTGAACAGAGCACAAAATTTTGAGTCCACTTTTCATCCGAATTTTGGGTTTAGCATGACCTTAGGACACTGAGCTTGTTAATTAGAGTTTACTCCTCCGACTGGTTACTCTTCCAGTCCCTATGGAGAGTTTGATTGGTGCCTCTTGCATCACAAATTTTCATCATTGAGTCTATGCTTCCAGAGTCCTCCATATGTCTCATGCTCTTGTTCAAAGGATTTCTATAAGCATGTGTCATCCATCTCTCAGAACTCTTGAATTTGCATGTCGGCCATACCCTCAATGTATCTCAGAGTTACATGAAGTTGTAGTCCTACCGTGCACCCTAGTCCTACCTTCCTTACGGATAGGTAACCTTGAACCTAGCAGTCGACATCTCCTCATTGGTCATTGACTAGGGGGTTCTCCTTGTGTTCAACGATAAGAAATATATTCACACATTGGGATTCGTGTAGTTTCTTTGATGTCATTATCCTTATTAGTGGTTTCCTCTCCTTTGTCAGTAGTTTTCGTTATTGGTTGATATTCAGAGGGTCTTTTTCGTGCACTTCTTGCATCTGGTGCATGCAAAAGACGCACAAGGTCATTGGTTCATGAACATGTTCTTCATCCAAGTTCCTTCAAATAATCAAGCTACTTCTTTGTACCTTGTGCTAACTGATGAGAGATGCATTAATGCTCTCCTTTCAACGAGTCTGCTTCCATTGACTCCAGCTCATCTATTATGGAAATGAGGCCTAGTGTCCTATGAGTACCTAGAGGCTTACAGTCATTAGTGGCAGGTTCTCTTTCCATCAACAGTTGGGAATACATCATTGTCTACCGATCGATGGATTCTTCAAGTGTCCGACCTCAACTCCTTTATTCACACTTGTAATAATGTACTCGGTGTCGTGATACCTACTTTCATTATCAGTAGGTTGTCTCGTGTTTGTTAACGATATACCTAAATGACCGGTAATCAAACAAAGTCTCATTGTGTTCAACCTCAACTCCTTTATTCGCATGATGTAGACTTGCACCTTTGGCAGATTGTGTAGAAGAATTGAATACATCAATTTATTGTCACAAATTTCCTGAGCTATTGCTATCATTCCTTGGACCAGTACATATATGACTTCAGTGATCATGAGAGATCAGATTGTACTCCATTGTATACATATATCTTCAAATTGATTTTGAGACTGGTTTTCACTGGGCCTTGTTAGTGACTATGACAACCTTTGGCATGTATCTCCTTTTTATTGCCTATTCATGGCTATGAACAATTGTTTGGTATATTTCCACATGGATCTGCAGTGTAAATCAAATTGGCAGCCATGTTTACAAAGTCATTATGGATTGCAATATTCTTATGAGCAACTAGTTCCTCCAGTTGGGTCTCCATTATTCCACTTTTGGGAATTATAATGTATTTCAGCCATCGAAGATACTCCTCTGACCTCACACATTATGGGGCATCTATTATAGAAAGATTTTCCTCACCCCATGTAACTTGTTCATAAGTCTTTTTCCATTTCCCTATGAAGACTTGAAGTCCCTTTTTGCAATTCCCAGAGCTAAAATTTGTATTTTTCCACATATACGTGCCCTAAAATCTATACAACATGCCTATATGCAGGTTGCACCATTACAACCCCCGTACATTGGGTTGTGTGCCCAAAATCAAAAAATCGTGTCATGTTTCCATGTCACGTCACGAGATCCATGATCCTTGACCTTCCATATACTGGAAACGTTCCGACTCAACCCTTCAGTTCCATTTGAAGGATATAAATGGGTCATATCCAAGCTGTGGAAGAGGAGAAGAATTCAACTTTGAGAACAAAGTTACTCTGGAAAAATTATTCACTTCATATTGACTCTGCATCCCTTTGTCCTTTTAAGTCTGAACACATTATTCAACCCCCAAGATCTTCCCTATTTGATGGAGAACCTCATTGTCTCTCTTATATGATCTTGCATTTGGTTAAGGATTGAAGTGGTGGAGGCCTAACTAGAAGGGACTTAGTTTCTCGGTTGTGAACATGCCGACATGGAAGTTTGTCATTCATACACTTCTGTTGATTACATTTTAATAGAAATACTATTTTCTCGTCCAATTAATGTCTTACAAATATTTGAATTGTTATTACATGGGTGCATTTGTTATGAATATTGATGGATTATTCTATTATATGTGCTAACTTTATATACTATCACCATATTCTTGTGTATCTTGGTTGTTGAGGATAAGTTGCAGGTGTATAGATTTGAGTCAACTGCTCAACGGTGGATTTCATTGAACATTTGGACGAGGTCAACTCTTTATCTTGGCTTGCTAGAATAATTGTTTATATAACATACTTGAGGTTAGAGTTGATTTATGCAGTCATTTCCGTCTGTTGTGGTTTAACCCATGCCATAGAGTGATTTTCCTCGTAACAACAAATATGCTCACAACTTGAGCATATATGAGGATCACATAAATTCCTACTATGTCCATGTTCCCTCTCTCAACTGCATTATGCTACAGCTATTGAATGTCTATCCCCTCTACCGATGTCATCAGTAGGCACCTCTTGCCGAGATAGTGCTAAAAAACTCCCATGTTGCATGAGGCTTCGAGTTAATGTTGATATTGATAATTGTTTCTGCATGATTCCTTCCACGATGGGAGGATGTTGAGCAGGGTGGTTAGGCCTTCACATGGGAGGATGAGGTCTTAGAACTGGGTCACACCTATCATTCTCTATGTCCTATGTAGAACCACAACCCATCCCCTAGAATTCGATGTCAAAGTGGTTAACATGGTGACACAAAATAAACTCTACCCATAATTTTCTGAGGACATATGGAGGCACTTCTATATTATTTCATGGAGGTTTTTCAAACACTATAAAACATCTATCCATCAAATTGTCCTTAAAATATTGGTGGATGCACCAATCCATACAAATATGTCTTTTTTTTATTGGTGGATGTAGTCTCGATCTAGGATCAATGAACTGTGACATCAATTCTTGTTTTGTAATATTCAAGTATCTCACTTGGTTTTTGTCGATATCAATCCTGTAATACTTAGAAATCATAACCCTGTATTCAAAAATACTAGTTAATTTCCCTTGGGAACTTGTAATGGACGATACAATGACATCCAACGAAGTGACCATTGAAAATTGGCTAAGCTCTCTTGTACTTCTTAATTCTTGGATAATTGATCGAAGAGACATCAACCCTTCATCAATTTCTATGTTTACATTTGTCAGTTGTGGGTTAGGATTTTGAGTGCCTTCCTGAGGTTTTGTCGGGTTTTGGTTCTATGAATGTTCCATCTTAATTATTGTGTTTCAATTTAATAATGGATTTTATATAAATTAAGTTGATTTTTTAAATTAACTGAGACAATTAAAAAATACAAGAAATTAAATAGTTTAGGAAATGAAAAAAACAAAAAATTAATGGGAATAAATACCTGGCTCTCTCCAAGATGACATTATGATCCTTTGGAAACTTTGTCAGCAAATTTACTCCCTCCAATTTTCTCAATGCTTTGTAAAACGCACAACGTGGTGGTCGAATGGGCCAAAAAAAGGTTGCAAGACCTTTTAATTGGGCCCAACAGGAGCACGTGCCCATTAATAAGAATGTGCACGTGTTCTTAGGAATTTGCATGTGTTCTTAGCAATGTGAATGTGTCCATGCTCACAATCATATGTGGCATCATGGGTGGTGGTTTATGGTTTGTCAAACCTGTCACATTAGGAACATGTGTGTGTTCATAGGAATGCACATGCGTTCATGCGTGAGCATGTTCGTGCTCACCTAATTGCCACTTTTTTCCATCAACATTGTGGACATGCCCCTATAATTTTTTTCCTTTCGTATTTCAAGTAAAGAAAGGAAAAATAAAAGTAATTTTTTTTTATTAAAACAAAATTTCATACTTCTTGTTGATGTGTCATCTTGATGACCTGTCATCACCTTCAACTGGTTCTTGGCCACACATCCTGAGTGTTATAAAATTTCTCTGATACCACTCTAAAACACACTTGACCCCCTAATTTTTGTTAAGCTGGTGGGATGTTCAAAATTTCTCTTCTTATCCATCAATCTAACTCTGATTCCGAGATCAAATTTCAATTCTACTCTTCAAAAGCTTTCTAATGACTGTAACTATGCTCATATGTAAGATTTGGATAGAAATATATGGCCTCTTAAATTTTATTAGGAATTTCTCAAAGGTTATGTCATCATATCCACGTGGCATCCACATGGGCCTACTTCACTGGTTTGGTTGAGAAGGACCTGATGTCTCATAGGGTTGAAGGAATCAACCCCAAATTTGTTGTTAAAGTAGCTATATCGTGGTTCTCACCATCAGACACAAGCCATTAGACTTTCAAAGCCCGCAAGACCATTAGAGATTTTCCATCAGGCTCATCCAATCAGGATGTCATTTTACCATGCCTCATGGTTTATAAAAAATTTGCAACTCGCAAGACTATCGAACTCTCTCCATTGGGCTCATCCATCAGGAAAATATTTGTAAACAATTCCTTCCTAAAAAAGTATTCTCGCAAGCGGTCTCCCGAATGGGCTTTCCCAAAATATAACTCTCAATGATAGGATGCCACATGTCGCTCAACCATAGGATATCACCCCTCCTCTTCGGGATGTCAAGTTACTATGAGACTCTCCAAATGAGTGTTTCCAAAACAACATGTTCATTTGCAAGATCAGATAGTGGAAAATTCACACCGATCAACAATCCATATCTTTAGCAGATTTTTAAGTTGCATGACCCTTTTTAATGGGGTCACCTAATTTTGACAGATCTAACAACTCAAATCTATTTGATCTAACGACCCATATCCATTTCAGGATTAAAGGTGAATGTCATTTAATCAAGTCACTGCTTTCAGAATCACCTCTTCAGAATGCCAAGTTATCAAGCTTAAAATCTTCCTGAAAATGCTTTTCCTGAAATATTTGACGACTGAGATCAACCATGATCAATGGTCCTCATTCTTTTTGGGATTAG
Organism: Picea engelmannii; assembly: GCA_009831015.1. Lineage (NCBI taxonomy): Eukaryota > Viridiplantae > Streptophyta > Pinopsida > Pinales > Pinaceae > Picea > Picea engelmannii. Next base: position 159,222 of record ML800030.1, read on the forward strand.
AAGTGCTTGACTAATAATAGGCCCCTCCCTTCATCCAAAATTTACCAAGGATTGGCACCTATCCTTTGCACATGCCACCTACCCTCTGCTTCATGATTTTAAGGTTTCATTATGTCAGGGTTATGTATGGTATAGGTTTGTCTCCAGGTTTAAGCACACCAAGGGTTATCCAAAGTTTGTATTTTTGCTCCAAAATCCTTTACAAGTCTTTGTTAGATCCCCACTTATCTTTGAAAACTAGTTGAGGGTTTCGATAGGTCTGTGTTCCCACATCAAGGTTCCATCCTCATGGTTCCATTACAAGTTATAGAGGAAGAGGGTTTTGACGGCTCAAATCCTCTATAAATGAATTTCCTAAGGTCACACAAAACGAGCCTAAAAGATGAACCTTTTGCTCGCCAACTCTTGGGTTGTGGAAATTCAATGAAAAAAATTGATACCCTTGAGTGAATAGACTCTTCACTCAATTCATGTCATTCTCAGATATTTTTTCATGTAATTATAGGTCATCGTCCTAAACGTTGAAAAGAAAAATAATACAAAATGCAAATTTTACCCATCATACATGAAATTACACAATCATGCATTCCATTCATTTTTCTCAAGAATTTATATAAGTTCATGAATTACAAACATGTACATTTATTCAAACCTTTAACTATAGAGAGCGCATATTTGAAACTTCTATGTTCATAAAACTGCCAATCAATCCAACTGACTAAGGGTGAGTGACTTTCTACCCAACCATAGGCTTTGTTGCACTATGCTCTATACAATAGGCCACCTACGTTCTATACCATGATACCACTAGGGGAACTTAAGTTTCTTTAGTAAATTTGGGTTGGGTGTGAAGGCCACACTCCTTCACAGGAAATCAACAACATGAATCCTTTGCACCCATAAAGTCAAGGCCACCATGAGC